>DWPA01001664.1:0-17820 GCA_018251375.1 Calpodes ethlius | reverse complement strand
AGTTTATAGTTAAATGTATTTGTTATACAACACCAAAATCATATATATGTAACTTTTTGATCTACCCACCTATCTATTACTTCTAACATGTAGTAAGGCCACGAGAACCAGATAGCTTAAGTTTTTAACGATACTCAGTTTAGTATTAAACACAGTTTAAATTATGTATATTATGACGACGGAATACAGGCATAAAACTTTTTAGTGGCCTACCTGTCAATCAAACTGTTGTGTCCCTTGGTGCAATGACTGTCTCATACTTTTTAATTCCCCCTATTATCGATGTCGTTATTTGAGGCAAGTATGAGTTGCAATCCAAAAAGCCCGCATAAAGATCCTGCCGTGAATATAAAATATATAGTTATAGATATACATAGAAACCATTTTACCTAAATTCAGACTCCGCTAACTAATACCTTGCTCATGGGTACATGTGTCAAAATGTTTAAAAAATTTAACTACTATAGTTCTCTTGGCCTCATATTAAATCATTTCTTATAATAATATGTTAATAATTATGGTAACTAAATGTGAGAATGTTTTAAATTTATTTGTTAAATCATAATCATTGGAACCACTCGACAGAACAGGCTGCACTGAAATGAAACCTACAGCCTTGGGTTATTCACTGAGTAATGCTTTTAGTCATTTTGCATCTATTATTTCAATATTTTATTTTATATTATACAATTGCTTCCTTTATAAACATTATTATGAAGGTTATATTTTGTTATCTCATATATAATTTTTTATCATAATTCAGTTTATTTTTAAATATAGAATTTATTAAAAATAATTTGTTTGACTATAAGCCATATATATTAGTTTAAAATGACTATGTATCAATCAAGCAGTAAATTGATAATCAAAACTTAATTAATTAAAAGATCCATCGCTAAAAATGCACAAACAATTATAAATATATATATTATTTTTTATTTAAATTTAGTTTGCATGCCCTCGTGTACATAATTTATTTATACTTGACTCTATGGATAATTTCTTTTGGTTGCAGCTTTCTTTTAGTTTACGGAACGGATATGGAAATGTGTAGACTGTTAGCGGTATAGACCTACGGCTGTGATATAAGGTGTAGATGTAAATAGATGTAGCATGGTATTAATAGAAGAATTATTTTCAATGATTGCACGCAGCAAATGTGGCCTGGACTCGTCGACACGCGGATCTCTGTAGAAGGTATTACCGGGAGTAATATATAATTTTTTTTATTATGTAATCCTTTATATAATGCAATTTTATTTATATTTTGTAAATTGTGTGCCACAATGTATAAGAAAAAAATTTATCAAAAAAAAAATGCTTTTGTCGTGGAGGTTTTAAAAGCTTCGGTATTTTTGGGATCTGTGTAACTGATCTTGGAAGTGAGATAGAAGCATTATTTAAGATGACTGCAACTGAGACTTTAACGCAATTCCGTAAGGCCAAAAATTATATGAACCTGGGACAAATGACATTTAATTACCATGATGTTATAGCGCTTCAGTTTGGTAGTGAATATCATGATCGTCATCAGAATGGTTTAAACCCTCAGTAGTAGTAAACTAAGGGCGGAACGACCAAACTTCTATTGTCACAATTATCCATTAAAATTTTGTCATGATAATTTTATAGTATCATAATTGCGCAATATTAAGTGCACATAAATCATTTCCTTTAATTTTTTTAATGTTATACGTAATGATATGTAAGAATATGTTACGTATCTTTACAAAATAACCATGAAGTATTCCGTCGTTCAGTAGCCGCACGTATCAATATATTTTAGTTCTAACATTTCTCTACGTAGCTAAACGATGTTCCCTACGTAGCAATACGCTAAGTGCGACAGCTATCGTTTTATTTTGTTTATCATTTGCTAATTTGCAAACTCAGTGATCAGTTGTGTTGACTAAAGGCAAAACGTTCCAAAAAGACATCATCGTGTCTTCACGGCGCGCACGCTCATCTGCACTTATTTGTTGCGTACAATAAATTGTTTATAAATATTTTTGTTTTAGTTCGTACACGTTAATTCATTCTTCATCTTTTCTAGGTATAGTAAGTTAGGAAGTTTGATCCAGTCCGCCCTAAGTAGCCATAGTAGTAACACCTCTCTCACGGACTTGAAATATGATTCTGAACCTTGTTGCATGTTTAAATGCTTATTATGACGCCTGAATCATAGGCACTATGTACACCATGAGCTTATCTAAATCAACGTAGTCAAATAGTTATTTAATATGAAATACAAGCTCAATGCCTTTAAGATAAAGACGTAATTTTTTAATACAATGCAACATTGGGAGGTTGTGAGATAGAATATGAGGTCATCAACTACCTGTTTTAGTATGCTTGTTGTAGAATGTTTATTACATTAGATAGGTTTACGTAAGTAAAAGCACATTTACAGTTTAGCTGTTCAATAATTTTGTCAAATTATTTCATCACTAAGAAATAGTCATTCAATAATACCTATTTCATAACAATTCATGTTATGTTACAATCAGGTTATCACTGAAGTGATTCGATCAAAAATATTTAACTCTGTACAAGGCCCTGCTGACTTCTTATTCGCATCGCCAAATACTGCATACCATACTATGTACACTAGCAGAGTATTAAAATAAATGTTATGAACAACTATTTCGTGGTATTGATAAAATTATAATTGTTATTTGATGAAGAATTTGGCAACCCTGCATGATTGGGATTTTTGTGTAGGCAACACACGCCTGCGTGCTTTTGTCGTCGCTAGTTATGAACTAGCTTAGCTTGAATTATTGAATTTATTGAGTGCACATTGTAAACTAGTATTTATGACAAGGCGTAGTGCACGTATTATCCTCAAATACTATTTATTTTTATATGCTCTCAAGGTTATTTTATTTAGTAATCATTATTCTGATTGAGAATTATGTATAAATTTAATATTCGAATTACTGATAAATGCATTTTTAAACTTTATTTTTAACATGCTTATAACATAATAAGTGTCATATTTCAATTGCAAATCTAAACTTGGCTAATAGATCTCTATACTGATAATCTAGGCAAGTAATATTAAAAGTTTAGAGATCTGTAAGTAGTACATGCTTCCTGGTGTAGATTCGCACAATCATTCTCTATCACAGTGATTTAAAGTGGCACATTTATCTCTTAATGTCTATATATCATTGTATGTAAATTATACTCCCATAAACGACACAACTCATGTTCTCCTTCATTATGTCTTTGATTGTGTAATACAATTTATTCTTGAACACAATTCGCTGTAAATACGACACATGAAATTACATATAAAAGCAGTACTAACTCTAAACTCTATGGGACAGCTGAAAGCTCTGGTAAATCTTGTCCAAGTCATTTGTGGGGTAAAGCACAAGTTGCAGAAGCCTTCGCACGCCACCACCACCTTCGTAAATTCGAATGATACTAGAAAATTATGTACTGTGCTTATATTGGAGGAACCATAGAGTCTAGTGTGAGTAATATTTAGATCTAATTGTCATTATGTGAATATAAGACAATATTAATTTGTGTACAATTATAATAACCACCGGATGATAAAATGTATCAAATTAGTTGTAAAATTCTCATTGACTTGTCTTCTAGTCGCTCCACTTAATCTGGGTTTCATTTGACAAATTAATGTATTTTATATGCTTCTCTTATTTTGTTAATGGTTGTAAGATAGTATTATCTATGAAAATTATAGAAAATATTTTTTTTGTTTATTTTCTCTTGAGGTTTTCAAAACCCGCTCAGAATGTTTTTTTTTTTTAGTGAAACACTACTTATCTCTGTAATAAATAAGCTTATTTGTATTAATAAAACTACTGTGTTATTCATTAGATACCTATTAAGGTTACATTTTGAAAATATAAATGTTAAACTTTTGTCACCGAATTCTTTGTAAAACAAATCCTTTTACATGTACTATGATAATAAAATTTAAAGCAATGAAAGGCTTTTATTACTGAACTTTGTTTAATATTAAAATAACGTATGTCTATACACACACAGTAAAAATATTGATAATTGATTGGTACTGAAATCCAGATTTCGATTGTTTG
This sequence comes from Calpodes ethlius, assembly GCA_018251375.1. Lineage (NCBI taxonomy): Eukaryota > Metazoa > Arthropoda > Insecta > Lepidoptera > Hesperiidae > Calpodes > Calpodes ethlius. The sequence continues at coordinate 13,747 of DWPA01001664.1, read as the reverse complement.
TTTTAAACAAGTATAAAATAACATTATTTTTAATGCAATTGAGACACATGTTCAGTTTAAAACGACAAAGGTATATCATATCTAAAATCTGATGTATTGTCTGTTCTCATTGCCAATATTTCATATTTTATTTAAGTTTTTTATTTCAAACAAACACGCTGGCACTAATTGTGCGTATTCTTGTCATTGCATGTGATTCATGTGCACCCACAACTCGGGAAAATTTGTATGAAGTAAGAGTTTATCATATAATTTCTTTTATTTAACAAACGAAGACTGCCTAAGATTTATATTGAAAATATAATCCAGATAAATTATTAATATTTTTAATTGGATAACTGATATTCTTGCATTTGTAAAATATCTCTTAGGTTATTATCAAGTTCAAATTTACATCCGTGTCCAGGTATAATAGAATCTGCTAAAGAAGCTATTTTATATCTGTTTTTAGTTTGCTGAACAGAATCTTCACTACCTGCTTCTTTCCATATATCAGGATTTTCTATATCTTCAAGCTTTTCAAATAGATCACCTAAATATAAAGATTAAATGAGATCAATATATCGCTATATTTATGAATTCATGAATTTAAAAAGATAGCTACATACCAGTAATAGCTACAGTTTCTTCAGCAGTCGTAACAAGTACTGTTACATCTGTTAGCGTATGTCCTGGTGTTGGTATTACCTTGACATTATCATTTATAATGTACTCCTCACCTATACGAAAAAAACAACAGCAAACTTTTCAAAGTAGTAATTTCTACCCCATACATTTTGTTTTGTATATCAATGTCTGGTCATACCTTTATCAAACGGGTGAAGATAATATTTATCCTTAAAAGATATACTAAATCCAACGATATGTTTCGCCTTTAAGAACAAGTTATTATTGCCAATGTGATCCGAATGGCCGTGAGTAGATATAACGTAATGAATATCATCGGGCGTAAGGTTATATTTCTGCAAACCTATAGAAAGATTATTAATAGTCGTATTATTTGGTCTAAAGAACGAATTGCAATTGGATTTTTGAAAAAATCAACCTATTAGTATACGGTCTGAATCCCATGCAGTCATAGTATCCACAACAATATTATGAGTTCCAATGATAAGAGTACATGTACAGTTTGCACTCATCTCAAGATTTTTGTTCATCTTCGAATATCCATCGTATAAAACAATTATTTCAGTCATTTCTAGTGATAATAAATTTCTTGTTTATCAACAATATCAATTTGTGACTACAAAGTTACAAACACAGATTAATACCATATACATGTACTAATAGATCAGGCTTCCAGACACACAGACTATAATAGCGGGCATTGCAGCCAATGAGACGAGATAAATGATTATAAGCAAAAAATTAAACACCTCTTCGTTTAGGCTTCTAGTATAAATTGCACTGTATCAAGGACTTTTTTATTTGATTCGATTTATTTATTTTCCTTGCAAATATATTTCACAAGGAAAATAAATTAATTTGGTTTTAAAACTTTATCTTCTGTTAATGTCGAACTGTCAAATGTCATATTTACTTCATTTTATAGTGTATATACCTATCTCTTTTCCCAGCTGTCTTAGCCGGTTATTTTTAGGTTAAAATTCTAAAATAAATTCAAGAAACGAGCGGCGGTACATACTTTGTTAAGTAGGTTATTTTAAAATTCCAACGTGCGCCAATATATTTCATGTTCATCAAAATTGCGCATTAAAGTTACTATAGATATAATTCGCTGGATCATTGTGATTCCATTGTTTACCCAGGGTTATGAAACAATAAGAGGATCTGTTCTGCCGCCTACGGAGCGTCAGATCTATTTGAGCCATGTCCGGTGATGTACAGCCAAGGAAGCGCAAAGATAAAAAACGCAAGAAAGGTAACTAATATACTTTAATATAATAAGTTTATATTTCCTTCTGCACATAATTCTGTAAGTTAAATATATCAGGGTTGACTGAATCCTGAAAGAACTTTTCAAATTATAAATTAAATAATGTCCATTAAATGTAATACTATTAGACATGTGCCATTGTTACAAATCTATTTTTGTGCTATACATGTAAGTGTAAATTAAAGTCTCTTGATGTTCTGTATGTATTGTAAAAAAACCGTATTATTTTTCATGTCAATTAGATATGCTATTTTTATTTAATTGAACAGGTCAAATATTGAAATGTTTCAGATGAGGTCAGTTTGGAAGAACACCGAGGCACAGCTGCCACATTCGGTGAAGGTGATGTCCAGATGCACTCACAGCATGACCATGGCACTGGTGGACACTGGTGTGCAAAGATCATTTTCTTTTCACTCCTAGCTGTTCTTGTTACACTCATCGGATTAATAATATTGGAAAATAGAGGTCTTACTGAATGTGAGTAGTTACATGGTCTTTCTATTTAATCATTTAATGCTGAACTTTGATGCTGACAAATGACAGTATGCATCTTGGTGATTTATTATATTGTACACCAAATATTCTTGTTGATATACAAAAGATATTGCTAGGCATTAGCTGAACAAACTTGATTGTAAAATATCAGTATTATTTATCCTCATATTCACAAACAATAGTCTCATGGCAAATAAAGGGAAAGGATTTGTATTTCACTGTAAGATCTTATAATTTGAATACGAGGTCAGAATCGCAACACTGTGAAGGTCAATAAGGAAGCTACCTGTGACATTAAAGAAATCCCTAACTGGATATTAAATATATTTCATACAAAACATATTAAGGTCTATCTAGGCACAAGGAAATCTTATCTTTGTGAAGACCCACTATGTCAATACATTTAGAATGTAACTTGCATTGTTAATTCATAATCATGGAGAGAGTTCTTAATAATTATACTAAATACATTTTGTGATAAATCCCCATGATTTGAAGTATAGGGGAATTTTCATAATGAGATGAGTACCAGATGTGATTAAAGAATAAAAAATTAAAGTATGCTCTTGATATCATCATCTATTTGTATTACAGTGGAAGCAAATTCAGTGGAATCACAATACTCTGGATTACTTGATGGCTGGATAGAAGACACTGCAGATGACGATCATCATGATGAACATACATTAGAATTAAAACATCATGTAAGTATCATGAAAGTTTAATATTGGGCGATAGTCCCTATTCAATTTCTTAATTGGAGTGCTGTCATCATTGAGCCTATTCTGGCAGTAAATTAACTTTAGAGATAATAGAAGGCCAAAGCTAGGCAATAGAATATGAATCACATCCCACACATCTAGAGAACTTAAATTAAGCATACAAGGGCAACTACATTTATAGAATTTGGATCCTGTAAGCTTCTGCAATATGAAATAACAATTGAACATTAAAATTCACATTAAGTAGATATGCATATTCACTATTTAGAAAACATTGCATAACATATAACTGAATAAATTTATGAAAAAGAAACCATATACACTTAAAAATATTTCAATTGCATTCATGACCTAATATTTTTATTTTGTCACACAATGTAATTGTAAAATAATTATTTATTAACTTAATGTACATGTCTTAAAATTAAGAATATAGGTGAATTGAATTTTAAATTTTATATTTAATAAACTTAGCAACATGAGGATGTAGATGAACATGAATCTGATAATATTCACGAATTCGATGCCGATGATGACGACGACACTGACGATAATGACGATGAACACGATGAAGAACTCGATCACGATGATGAAGTCGATGAAGAGGGTGACGATGATGTTGAAGATGGAGATGATGATGAGGATGAAGACGAAAATGTGTCAAAGGAGGTGGATGAAGAAGATGACGACGAAAATATATCACAGGAAGTAGACGATGACGATGATGATGATGTAGATCATGAAGATGAAACTGATGAAGGATACGAAAATAATTATGATAGTAAGGAGGATGAAGATGGAGAAATTGAAGAACTAAACATCAAAACTGCTGAGGTGTGATTCACTATCAAATAGTACAATATTGTTTTTAACAGATCAAATTCCGTGTTGTGCATGGCCTCTGCAATCGTTGAATACATATAATGATGATTAACACAATAAAAATAAGGAGGCATTTGCTAAGTAGAAAATATTTTCAACCTACAACCAGCAGAAATAATCTGTTTTGCTTAAACCTAATTCTTTAATTTTGCTTTGTTCTGTAGAAAAACAGATGTATACAAACATCTGCATGCTATTATTTACTTATTTATAAGACTCTAAACCTTTGTTATGCACAAAAGATTTACTCTAAAATCAAACAGAATAGATATGCCAAACCTGACGATGGTGAAGATGACGATGACGACGATGATGATGATGATGACGACGATGAAGACGACGACGACGATGATAACCTTTATGATAAAGACCAAGATGATGAAACCGGAAATTTAGAAGGCGATGATGATGATAGAGGAGACACAGGACTTGATGATGAGAATGATGATGTTACCAATGAGATAGTCAATGATGACGATGATGGTAATGAGGCACAAAGTTATGAAAATGACGACGACGATGAAGAAAACAGCAAAGAAGAACAGGATAATGAGGTGCACATAAATGTAGTGATGTAATACGTGTGGCAAACAATTTACTTCTGTACTAATTAATTCGGTTGACTACTAACAATAAAGCTTATTTCTTTAAATGCCTGGTGACTATTAAAGCCGTCTGATTTATAATTTAGCCGAACTAAATGTAATTGAAAGAGTTATAAAACATTTACTATGCAGATATATTTAGTTTGTGATTTTTTTTTTTGTAATGCTTATATAAAATTTAATCTGTATTACTGTTAGAGGTGTAATGATTATTACACAACACTCAACATTCAATAATTTGTATATTAAATATTACAATGAGTTAAATTATAATGAATTAATTTATGTGCAAACACAATTGATTTGTTTCTTTAAGCTTATTATATTCATTGTTTGTTCCTGAGAACTTCTCAAGCTTATTTGTTGTTTTGAAATTGTAATAAGAATAAGAATTTTTTGGTTAGCTTTATTAACCTGTTTTTATCTTGTTTTCTATTCTAGCAAGCTGCGTAGCATCGTATAACCTTTTGACATGATTGGCATCAAAATGCTTGTACTTTATTTTCACTATTCAGTGGTATATTTGAATCAACATTTTATTTAAAATTTTAAAAACAATAGTGTTTAAAAACAATAGTGTTGTCATCAAACAAATTATCAACAGAATTACAACACGGTACAGTAACTTCTAATGTTTATGGAGACCCAAGAAAACTTAAATTAGTACAAAAACAAGTCGTAATTAGTTGTTCATGTTAGCACCTAAACTCACTAAGTAGAAAGTGTGTCGCTTGTGTCACTATAACTTGCTTATTTAACCCACTTTAAGCTTATACCAAAACATTCGTATTTTTGATAACAAAAGCCGTGCGCGCGATACTCGGGCGCATGTTTACATAACATTGTTACAGTACACAGCTGTAAACAGATGTTCTGTTCCAAATGAACATCATGATAAATTAGTTACAATCAACTTCCTTAGACACAAAATAACATTTTCACTTTCATAACTTCTATAAAAAGAAAAGACAAATTGAATGCCAGACCACGGCTGAAGTCATTGTGTTATAAAACTTAATGCTAAGTAATTGATAGTCAGTTAGACTTGGCAAACATTTTCAAAATAATTCGTAGTAATTTACATCTAATTGAACACAAGTAGATAGGCACGCATCAGCTCCAGGAGCTGCTAGTGCATCATAAAATAATAATAATAATAATTAATCGGTTTAAATTACATTAAACCACAAACGCCGAGAAAACATTTACACAAAAAAACTATTACCAATGGTGAACCTTTTAACTTGGGTAAATACGCATCGAAGGTTTTCCAATCATTATGTTTTACATCAAATTTCCAACTGACAGGATGATGACGAACACGAAGAAGAACATGAGGAAGAAGCGGAGGAGGAAATTGAAAAGATAGAAAAAGAAGTGTCAGATCAAGAGGAGCCTGAATCGTCAGAGATAGCTCTTCCAGATGTCAGTGTTGAAAAGGAAGAAGGTAATAAAGCTAAATATAAATATTGATTGCATCAAAAAACAAAATTTAAAAGGAACTCCCATTTTTAGCAATTCTTCTTCCTATTTCTTTATCTTCTATCATTTCAGTTCTTACATATAATTGCGACAAGGTTTGATTGAATTTTCATTCGCAGAAACATCAGTAGAAGTTATAAGCCCAGATGAAGAGTATGAGGTGGAAGATAAGGCGTTTTTGGAAGTAGACGATCTTGATGAGCCCGCTTTGGAGCAAATCGCACCCCCTCCCCCGGGCAAGCCTTACGTAGAGGTATGTCTTGACTCTTTAACTCTATAATAAACTCCATAAGACTTGGTTTGATCGTTCTGGGCAATAAGACCGCTTATTTTTACCTGTATGGTTAGCATTATGAATAGAAAACTATAGTAAGTAGAATATTAATAGGATATTTTGTACAGTACATTGTTATTGTACTAGTATGGAGCTTCTGTTGAGAGATTAATAATAATTATTGAATTGTTTGCTTTTATAAATTCATTTAATGATTTGATCGCCTAAAATTTTTTTGCAAGATATCCCCTTTTCCAAAATTAACTGATACCCCAAATTCCCATAACAAAATCTTAAAGAACTCTCCTGAAAAATCCTGTCTCAACTATTTTCCGAGTTATTCCCCTCTTTTAAGGTACAAAGATGATACTTACCACTAAAGTATTCATTATTCGTATAACATAATTATTGCTACACGTAACACAACGAATACTGTATCTTGAAGGTTTAAATTTAGAAGTTGGGTTAATTAAATGGGTCTAAATGACTTCGATGACCAACTAAATCTTTTTTCGTTTTCGAAAATAGACGTCGGGCACTTAGGGAATCCTTATTTTAACACAATTAATAAAAGTCTACTAATTACCGGACTAATAAAACGAACCCCCAAAATAATGTCAAGAGCTAAAAAATTGCACGCAACATTATGCGGCATTATTGAAGTAAAAAAACTTTTATAAGGTACTACTTAGACGGGTAAGCAACCTTATGAGCTTAAAAATAACTTACGAGCACAAATTAGAACCTTTGGAATTAAACGAGGTGGTAAAGATCTCAGCAGAGGGATCTAACACCATAACTTCGTTCTTTCTTAGTACACCACGACCATGGAAAATCTCTTGGACTCTTATGGGTTAAATAAACATACTTAAGCTTTCAAAGTGAAGTGAGATCGAAAGACCAAAAAAGGAAGACAACGAAAACATGAATGAACCAATAAAACATGATCTGCGTTATAATACAAATGTAAGAAAAAAATATTCGTACCTACCACAATGGTGTGTTTCACAGATTGAAGACGAGGTGTCTACAGAAGTTCCTCCAGATACCCTAGCAGAAGAGGAAGAGTATGAGAAGCAGCAAGAAGAACTTCGTCAGCAAGAAGAGCAATCTACTCAAAGTAAGTAAATAATTATTTGCTATCTTTTATTTAGTTATATGGATAGTTTTACAGTAAGATTAGCATCTTACCTTGTCACCTATTTGCAAGAAATTTATTTTTAGTCTGCCAGTAATGGACAAATTCATGTTTTAATGATGCCTTTTAAATATTGAATGAAAATTAGATATGTTGTATCTATTCTACTATTCTATTGTTATAATTATTAATCTTCGAAAGATCTACTTCAATCAAAAGCGAGACAGCCCTCTTGCTACCCAAAGGTCATTTGAAAGATTTCTAGAAATTATAAAACCGCCTTTGATTATCCATAGAATATGATATCTACAAATTGTTTTTCCTTGGAGGCACTTTAAAAAATATATTTAAATTTTATTTTAAACATATATATAACGTATTTTTTATACTGCCTGCCAGTTCGTTGTATTTTTATCCATTGATTATTTCTCCCCTTTCAGACTTTTTAAGGTTGTGTATGCGTTTCCAGCAATACATAGATATAACAGTTATTATGGATTACATTTTAGCCGACTTCAAAAGTGTTTTTTTTTAAATATTTAAACGTTATACTTTTGGCCCCATTTTTATCACAATTCCCTTGTGATAATGATGTTTATAAAAACTCAAAGAACTACAAAGAAATACAGCGATTTGGATACATTTTGCAATAATTTATATTGGTTAAATATTATTTGTTTGGAGTCGGTTAATTTTTTTGTAATTTTTTTTGTTATATCATAGGTAAAATATATAATAACAGTATTGCCGTTTTATTAGATTCAAGTTAAAATATTTTAAATAATGCGATATAATACGTGAATTTTTAGTTATAAATATTACGAGCGAGTTGGTATAGATATATGAAATAAAATTCATAATTTTATTAATCGTCTATATTGTGCGCAAATAGGAAAAAATTGATTTTATTGATTTATCGAATAAGTTATGTATTTAATTTTTTTTTTGCTTTCACTAACTCGAACCTTGCTTGTTTTTAACACCTCGTGCATTTAAAGTGATTTAAAATTATAACGGTGTGAAGTTGTAATAACTGATGTTGGCATTTCACTGTTTGCTTTGTAATTAATCTGACTAACATTGAAGTTATTGTGAATTATTAATTTAACACAAATCTATCGATGAGCAATATACGTTGATGAGTTTGAAACTTATAGAAAACCCCCAGGAAGGTGTATTTTTATGTTTAATCTGATGCCAGAAAAAAAGTAAATGGATTTGAAATACATATTAAAACGTATCTTTGTTTTTTCTCTTCAAACTAATTCGTAAATTATTTAAATGTTTCACACGTTTAGTTACTATACTTAGATTGCTTTCATAAAAAATGCATTTTACTTTCACAGCCATGTCATCATAATAATTATTACGAAGTAAGTACAGGGTTAACAAAATTTATTGTTTTAAAAAACACGAAACTATTATTCAATGTCGGGAAAAGTAATTAATTAAAAATCCGTAAGATTTTGCTAATTGTAAAATAAAATAAAATTGTGTGTAAAGTGTGTTAACCCTCGATCATCAATGACAGATCATATTTCAAAACACTGAGCTTAGGCGATGCCCTATATACGAGAAAGTGTGAAGAAACTCCCCGTTATTATTTCGATAAAGATCTTTAACATCTATCTAAGATACTTAGTATAAGTCACAATACATAATACAAAACTAAATACTGTAAATTATTTTTTAACTCCTCAATACAATATTTTGAATTACATAATTATTGTATAATATGAACGTAACTTTAGAGTTTTGTTAACTCTGTAGTTAATAATGACAGCGTAATAAGGTACCGTCTTACTGACAGTCAATACTCTTAACAACAGCTGGGCATGAAAATTATGTAAAATTTTCGTATGTAACGCTACTCCCACGCGTCGCCCACGCACTCTCCGCGCTATACTGGCTTATTTGTGTCATCTGCAGCTGCGTCAGTGCACGTTTACTATTAATTTAGAATACTCATACTGATAACATGTCCTTCTTAAACTCTCTAGGGCAAATCTTTGCCCAGGGTCAAGATCATTTGGGAGGTAAATACAGTTTTCATTCCACTCAGTTTCAATAATACACTAAAAGAATTATTTGAGCAGTTACGTCTCCGATCACGTGACTGTTTTGGCTCGCGGTTTACGTTCTTTACGTTCAAATTTAAATTTTTCAGTGTTCTCGGAAGATAGCATTAACGATTTTATTTAAAAAAGAAAGAAGAAAATGCCGTTACATCTGATAGATCGAAATATAGTGGAATGCCTCGCTGTTGTGATGCCGATACAAGTGATAGTTGAGTATCGTATGAGTAAGCGTGTGGCGCGTGTGTTGCAGTGTGGCTGAAGCTGGCGGTGGGTGGCGCCTTGCTGGCCGCCACGCATGCGGTCTTACGCCGCGCCACGGCCCCTCGCGGTGCGTACTTACGTTATAACTTTTAGGCTCAACGGTCCAATGTTCTAGCCACGTATGAGTTCCTTAATCAGCGTCTCATACCACTGTTGGTTAATAGTTATGTGCTAGTTTTATTGAGAAGTACTATAATGAAAACAAGAGCAATAATAATCTATTTCCCTATATGTATTACACTTTAAATTTCTTATGACCACGTGTCGTTAAATAAATGTTGTAAATATTTGAAATATTCGTATAAAACACTAGCGGTTAGATACTAAGCTTCCTATTCCCGTAACAGATGCGCCCGAAAATGAACAAGATGAGCATGCTAGTAGGGAAGAAACCCCATTAACTGATCGCAGAATGACCCTCATACCAGACGAACATTCAAATGTAGTTCCTCCACAAAATTTGCAGCCAAAAGTCGAAGAGGAAATTGTTCAAAAGATTTCTTCGGTAGTTAAAGCCGCTGCTGTGCAAAAACAAGAAAGTGAAGAGGTGGAAGAAGAAGAAATAGAGGAAGTAAGTAATAGTGGCATTTTGTTGAAATATCTGTACTACAGTCTAGTATTGTAATCGACGTCGTAATCTGTCAACAATTAATAATTGTTCACTAGGACCAGGAAGTTGAAGTAAACAAAAACGATGAAAAGAATAAGGAATTGTATAGCGATGAGGATGAAGTTGAAGAGGACGAAGATGTCGAAGATGAAGAGGAAGTAGAAGAGAAAAAGGAATCTCCGAAATCGATATTAAAAGTTGCCAGCGCTAAGAAGGAGCCTGAACCTGAACCGGAAGAAGTTCCGGATGATGTTGAGATTATCGACGATGAACAAATAGAGGAGGAAATCGAAGAAGAGGTCGAGGATGAAGAGGAAATATCCGATGTCGATGACGCGGAACTGCTGAGTCGTTTGGAAGCTAAATACGGCCGTTTACCGGAACCGGACCGTCCGGGACAGAAACACAGTAAACAAGACTCGTTGGCGTGTGCCCGCTTTCTTGTGCAAACCGCCGCGATACACAAGCATGAGCTCAGTAACCGACTAATAATCACTGTTGGCATGACTAACTAAATGTGAGTGTTATTAACTTTAGTTTTTTTTTTATTTGTATGTGTGGTTATCGTGTTTGGTTTAGCTACCTAGCTTTTTATCTATCATATAATATTTTTTACTAAATATGTTCATGTTTATCTCATTATCGAGTACGGATTTCCTAGGTCGACAGTAAATTTTAGGACTTTTATATTCTGTTGACTATAACATCCTCTATTCATTTTTTATATTCATATATTTTTTAACGCGTCTATACTTTATAGCCATCTCCTTTCATACGTAGTAGAAATTAAAATACATCTTCAACTGTGTGATACTACTCATAATGTTGTTAACAGGGTCATTATATTAGCTCTGCAGCTAAAACGTTCACTCTACATAATTAATGGAATAGAAACAATTAGTTTCTTAAGTACTACTTCCGAAAATATGTTGTTTAAAACCCTGTCTTTGCATTTGCTACAAATTGCGATACGTTATTTAAAAGTTTTATACTCAGCTGCTTAGATTATGTAATCGTATATGGATTCAAATCAGTTTTAGAGCAATAAAAATAAGGAAAAATAATTAAATAAGGACGGCAATACTGTGTTGTTTTAAGTGGTTTAGATAAAATGAAATATATTTAGTATTTCAGCGTTTTTTATCATTATTATTTCTCATTTATAGAGGACGGCGGTAATAGCTTAGAAGACGACTGGCCCGGCGAGCCCGGTGACCCCTACTGGAAGGAACAGCTGGATAAAGCTGAACAAGAACTCCGCCAGGTAACACCATGATCCGTATTCATACAATACGACTACAATTTCTTACTATGGTCATAATATTAGTAGTGACGTCACAAGATATTAATCGATGCAAATATTGCACACACAAATTTGTAAATTTACAATATAAAAGTAGTAAACCCTTCGTTATTGGTGTATTCCTATTTAATAATTATCGACTTTGTGTGTTTTACTTAATGTGTTTATGATGTTTTGTGCATGGTCATACTTATCCCTTCCTCGCTTCATATTAACTAAAAAATAGAAATACACCAAATACTATAAAATAGATCGTCACAGAAATAAGAATAATAATAATAAATGTAATGTAATAAAAACATAAATATTGCAGGATTGGTTGGAGTAACAGTTTTTGCAATTACTAAATACTTTCATCCTTGCTCGTTGTGCCATTTTTCCCCCATTTCCCCACCCCACTCGTCCGCGCGGACCACGGGTCGACCGGCACGCCGCACCCGCGTGTCCTCCCCCGGTTCCACGCCGACGACTATTATCAGTTTAATCGTATGATTGAATTAAACGCAATTCATGCGAAATATAATTAGTAATATAGTAGTTATTCAGATTTGGGTTAGTGTGTGTAGAGGCCGCCTTAACGAACGCGGTTCCTAATAGGTCGCCTCTATTTGTGTGTAGTAGTGTGTGTGTGATTGTTGTGTACTAACGTGCGGAGGGGGCGTACGGCGCGTGCGAGGAGCGCGTGAGTGCGGCGCGATTGGCGGACAGCGGTCGTGCGCGCTGGTTGCGTGCGCGTGCGCTCGACCAACTGGCGGAGGCGCAGCGCGACAACCGCGTCCTAGCGCGCGCTATATCTGCCTACAAGCGGCTACTCGAGATGAACGAAAGGCTCTCTGATAAGAAACTCCTCGAGGTGGCGCTACGAACCATTGACAGAATACAATTTAGAGGTCAGTTTATAATTCGATTTTTTTATTATTGTGGACGTTAAGCTCTATATTTTTTTATTTTCATGTGGTTTTTTCGCTTCAACGGTGTACTATTGCAAGTATTATTATCTTACCAATTACGAGTCCAAATTCTACGAGCACCTCTAATTTTAGAAGATAATCGTCAGAGAATTTAATTAAATTTACATAGATCATAGTCATTTTAGTGGCGGGATTTTATTATGAACAGTTTCTTGCCAATAAACTTATCAACTTTTTGTCTGGCTCATTTCGCGATTGTGTTTTGGAAAAAAAAATTAGACATCGTGAATACACGTTAAAGTCGATATGAAGAGGTATCTAACTACGGCATGTAATTAACACCAGATGAAAAATATCGTTATCTTTTTGCACTGAAAACATGTACATCCCCTAATAACGTTGGTATTCTTGACATTCGTGATATCGTCGATCGTGACATCGTTGATATTCGTGACTTGTGAGCGCATTCATTTTAATTTAAAATTATTATTTCACTTAACTTACAGTGATATTAAAGAACGGTATTGGTTTCAGGCACCTATTTAAATGCAGAGCCCGTGTATAAGCTTTTAATACGACGATTCCCAAACGATGTGACTTATCGGAATAATTTGACCATATCATTTCTAATGGCCGATAGGTAAAGTAAAATAAAATGTTATAAAATATAATTATAGGACATAGGGTGGAACACAATTTTTTACGTGTACTTTATTTCAGAGCAGATCTAGCAAGTGAAGTGCTTAAAGAAACGCTGCGTCTATGGCCGAACGACCGCGTAGCTCTGGCCCATTACGGCTTCATCTTGAAAACCGAGCAAAACAAATTAGAGGAAGCGGTGATATACTTCCAGAAAGCGCTAGAGGGAGACACGGGACCAGCGAACGAACCTCGCTTCTACTACCACCTGGGAGACGCTCTGCTCATGTTGGGGCGCAAGAACGAGGCTCACGAAGTCCACAAACGCGGCACCGCATTAGGTCACTTCCTTTCCCCCTCCCAGAGGTCGCTGTACAACGTCCCTCGGCTAAAGAGCCAGCCCTGGTGGGACGTGAAAAACACGCCGTACGTAAACCTAGCCCGCGA
>DWPA01001663.1:0-17822 GCA_018251375.1 Calpodes ethlius | reverse complement strand
TGAAGGAAACCACCGTGAGGAAATCTGCACGCCTGAGTGTTCTCCATAATGTTCTTAAAGGTGTGTGAAGTCTGCCAATCCGCAATTGCCCAGTATATTAGACTAAGGCCACTAATCTCACATAGTGAGACTCCTCTCAGATATATAGTCTCCACCCGAGCCTACCACTGGGTCAGTTATGGGTAGTAATGATGCTGATGATGAATCAATGCTCATTGTCGCGTTTCCTTACAAGAAGAAATCCCTACAGCGGTTTGCTAAGAAAAACATGCAGATGAAGGCACTAGTCAATTACTTCAATGAAAATACTCACTAAACAGAAACAACTTTATAACTAAAGTTAGCGGTAAAAATGTCTATCGACTTCTTAAAAAAGATCTATGATAATTGCTTCACTTTTTGCTCAAGAGGATACAGCTCATGCAAGGTAATAAAATGTTCTTTATTGGATTCTCTGGATAGGTGGCAAATGCAATGATGACCGAGGTTTTCTCGAAATGCTGTAACATGGACTTCTCCAAAAAATACATAACAGATATCCCATTGCAGACAAGTGAAGCAATGACGACTTCTCTAATGTTACTCTTTTTCATAGGCGGCATAAATAATTACCATCAGATGGCACGTTAAATTTTTCGTCATACTTTCAGGGTACATGAAAAAAGTAATTTTAGTAGTCCAGCGTGGTGAACTAAGGCACCACTCATTCAGAGAGATACAACAAAGAGTAAGAGAAACATAGAGAGCAGGAGGAGTAGGTATATACTCATAATACAGAAATAGTACAATATATTCAAATAATAAATATAGCTAGAGAACAATCATGTTTCTATAGTCTATTATACGAGTATCACAGTCCATGCTTAGTGCAGTCCCCGATCTAATCAGGATTGAGTCCCGCGTGCCATTTCCTGCCCAGTCGTTGATCGCTCGGTATAAGCTCATAAGTTTTATTGCCATTTATTTACTCATACAAGCTGAATTTCTTCAACTTCTTTTAGTAGAATTAATAAGAAATATTATTTTTATTATTCAGACTCATTTCCTCTGAAGTCATACCGCGCATTTGAAATACGTTCATTAGTAAATAGCTAATTATTGCTCAGATATTCATGCAATTTTGTTTTTGCGAGAATTGCACTCAAAAGGTTTAAGTATTTCGTAAATATGGAAAAGATTTAAGCGCCTGCAAAAAAATTGTAGCAATTATTTGAAGGGAGGTAACTATGTGTGAAAGTAAGGATCATGTGTCCTGAAGTAAAGAAAGAACGGGTTTTTATGAAACATTGAAAACAGAAATATTATCAGAGTAACACACATGTGTAACCCTTCAGGGAATTAACATAAGACGTGCGTGACATTTGCGATTCAAAGTTATTAAAGTAAAAAAGTCGATTTAACGACTCCACCTTAGAGCAATACTTAAACTTCACAGTAATTGCAATAGTGGTTCTGATTGATTATCAAATGAAGATGTTATTATTGCGCGTTTACTTAACAATTCATAAAATACAGGTAAAACTGTGAAATGTGTAGTAAATTGGAGATCTACATTTTTGAGAACCAACCTGATGACCTCAATAAGATTTAGACTTTTATTTAAATGTTTTTAATACTTTTTTTTTATAATCAATGAACCATCAAAAATTGTGATTACTGCTTGGTTTAATCAGCGAACCGATATAAAACGCAATATAAAATAATGCATAAATAATAAAGTATAAAATCATACGTATTTAAAATGTTTTTTACCACCAACCGTATCAACCGAGAAACGTACTGAATAATGAATTACTTGGTATTTACTAAATTCGTTATTTCACCTGGTGTAGCCGCCGCCGTATCTGTTTAAAATCGACATTTTGTACGTTCAGTAGTCGTGAATAAATGATGGCGCTGATAAATGTGTCGTCCGTTATTGCCGGACAAAGAAATTTCATTTATTACTAGTATTATAAGGGTGGGGATAACAAAAGTTCACCAAGGTCCTATTAATACTGAGAACAGCGCATAAATATCGCAAGTAATTACAATAAGAAGCGGGATCGTGGAAAATCACTGGGTAGCGAGTCGCAATTAGCGGGCGAACACCCAACGGAAATAAATAAGGATATTACCTTCTCCACTCAGATCAGAGTGGGGATAAAAGTCCTATGAACCATTAAGTCTATTGAGTTAATACGGAGACTGAATTCTGGGGTACTTCTACCTCAAGAAGTTCAGTCGGGTTTTTCGTTTGGTTCGGTAAATATGACGAAAGAAAAGGTAAAATAATTATTCTTAAATGACGACATTTCATTAAGGTTTCCTTTTTGAGAGTCAATTTGATTGATACTCGCAGTGATAATAACTGCTTACTATCCAGTGACCTGTTGGATTTTATATCTTTAAATGATTCTCTGAGTGATTATGATAGTACGTTTTACTAGCAAGTTTATCATAAAAATATTTCTCTTTACATATTAATACATATAATATAATATGAATTCAAATCTAAATTATAGATTTATCTTTGAAGTTGAAAATACCTTGAATATCCTTTCCAGTGTTTGTTTACGATGGTAAATAATTAAATCTAGCTCAAGAAAAATAAAAGTACCACACGTTGTGATTAGTAACACAAATAGGATGTTCAGTCTCAACAATGATTAGTTAGTTCTTATGCATCTAGCGTATCCACGGTGACAAGCAAAGTCTTCATTCTCGATCGACAGAGGACTAAGGACTTTTGATAAGTAATAAGTAATAATTTAATTAGGTGGACGGTTGTCTTGTTTCTTGGCAACTGATATTAAATTACTAGTTCAAATAAAACTTATTAGTGATTTGAATACAACTACATATCATTAGATCATAGTATCATTCTGTCAAACTGTCATTTTACACGTGTTATTCATTTCAATATCTCATGAAATGATCATAGATATTTAACATCAAACTGATTTTGCATATTGAACTATTAACTTCAGTCTAAACATTTAATTCAAATGCAGTGAAATTTGTTATAACAGCGACTGCGAAATACGAATAGAACCGATTTGCTCTCTACCTTCTCACGCCCCATCTATCTACCGTGTTGCTGTACATTTTGGTCCACACTTGAATATCGTATGTACCAACCGGGTTGGGGTTTAATAAGACCTTTCCATTAACATCGGACGTGTTTACTATTTGAATAAGAAGAAAATCAGTTGAGCAAGTCACCGAAATCCGTACATTAGGTCCGAAATTTATTAGCAATTGCGAGCACGAAAATGTTACTCGGGGTTACAGTCCGACGTGCATGTTACTATTTCGCGTTGTTGCGATTCATTTCACTATAGGCCGGATAAGTACCTACGCATAGAATAGCCTAGACGTAATTTGGTCCCGAAATACTTCAATTTACGCATTGCAAACACGTAACAGTAGGCTGAGATTCGTACGACTATGCTCATCGCATAGACAGTATTCAAATTCTGTTCAACTGCCGTAGTTAAGCCTCAGATGTGAATAGATAAGATTAATGATGGTGGCGTCGTAGAAGCGTCAGGGGTTGGTTACGATCCTACCTGCACCTTGTACTTGATTACAGGTTCATGGTAACTCCGTCTGACTATTCCGACGCCCGTGTTCTGAGCCGTTGCGGTTAGCGAAACCCATTCGGTATATCGGAACGAATACACGCGTGCGGCCCGATTTCGACGTCATTTCTAGTTCAGTAAATAGGAGAGTAATTAGTCTTGCAGCAATCTGACTTTTGCGTGCATTTGTAATTATTGGAGTAGCGTGTTGAATCCAGCATAGCACTAACTAATATAAATATGCGCTTTGGACTGCTAGGCTGGTTGATATTTCCTTTTTAATTTAAAATTGCCGTAGTGTTGTGAAGTTATTTAAAATTAGTTGGAATATTATATGAAATTATTTGTTTTCTATCGAAATTAGGTTCACATAGAGTTTGGGTTGCTGATACCATTATGCCCTTATTTGTCCAATCGTGTATTTTACCGACTTTAAAACGTTATTAAATCGATATGTAATACATATGCGTTATTTGTTTGCGAATCTCTCATAAACTACGAATTAGATGTAATAATTTATTAATGGTTCATTATAGTAAAACCTTTAAAAGTTGGCTTAAACTCTACGTTCTTGATGCGAGACAATATTAACAAAATATAATTATATACAAAAATTGCTAATCATAAAAAAGGAATAAATGAACGTTTGTATTAATGATATTGATTATATTCACCCATGTACAGATACGAGTATAAAATTTTGCGACAGACAATAGAACAAAATGTTTGAATTCAATAACACAAGAATGCAATACTGTCAACGCTTTTCCAATATGAATATGCATGCAACCTCAAAGTGCAAATACGGCAAACGAATCTTACTGATGCTTCACGCGATAAAATTTTCAATGATCTTGAACGCTCTTTTACAAAATATAAAGACGCTGCTATCAAACGTAGCTCTCGTATGGTAGCGAAAAACATATTATGTCTGAGTAAAAAGATTTAGCTATATTCTTTCTTTTCTATAAAGAAAGTAACAGATTCAGCATTTTTAAGAAGTGTTCAGTCTGTATACAGTAAATTCTTTGGCTGTAATAATTTGATATATTTTTTACCCATGGGCAGCAATGTTCATTTTCCATCAGTGAGAACTTCAGTTTAATTATGGTCTTATAACCGGTAAAGTCCATACTTTAAATTCATGAAATACACAGAATGAAACCTTCATAGTAAAAAGCTTCAGATGAATTGTAAACCTTCTTTTTTTCGAGTCGTTTAAAAGCAACCAAAAAGATCGACTCAAAATTGTTTATGCCTTACGTAGACCATACAAGCAAAACGGTGATCAAAACGTGAAAGCCTGACTGACGACAGAGACACTAGCTCTTTGCGTGCCTACGTAAAGCAACTGCACAATTATACATCCAACTTACTTTACGTCTAGTCACGTGTAAGCCGAAACTAAAATCATACAAGCAATACGATGTTTGATTCTTGCCTGCAGTAGCGTGACAAGCGTAGCTATTGTGCATAGGATGGAGTGTGTCAGTTCCTTAGTTTTTTTAAATTAATGAATGTATTCTATATTCAAACGCAAAGATATTCAGTTATTTATTTCAATCAAATAAAAGGGAATGGAATACCGAAGAGATGTACCTAAGCGGCCACCTGAATGAATAATATGAAATATTACAACAATGTAGGGAAAGAAAAGAAATGAGAAATATATGCAAAGGCAGTCTCGAAGATGTGCTTAGTAGGACTTCTTTAAGTTGACATAAATCTAAAACATTTTATTTACAACTCGTTGGAAATAAGACACATAATGTTACACCAAGTTTTTTATAATACATCAATGAACGCGAGTATCAATCCGTTAAGTTGTTTCCGTTAATGGTATACACGTATAGGCAAATAAATAAAAATTATAATAATCGTCGTTTTGGAAATGATTGTATAATATTAAATACCTCCAATATCATCTATGAAACAAATATCAGTATTAATGTAGTCATTTGTATAAGGCGTTACTTTACGGAAATCATTGTTATTAAGTTTGTACTTTGCAACATTCTGCGATTAACATACATACTCCTATGATACATACCTACTTTAAGACATACATGGCACCTCCCACAAAAGAAACAAGTGAAACAAATGAAAGTGTATAGCAAATTATATACTAGCCCCAACACGTTTTTTTCTGGAAACGGGGCGTGTTTAGGATGATTTAACTCTAAGATAGTTTGTCGCAAATTTTGCGACCATCTTATTTGTTGATCACGAAATATTCCAAACTAGACTAACTAACTTAATATCAACACAGAATCAATCGCAATACAGTTTTATCCATTCACACAGAACAGGTGTATTACTATTTGAAAATTTAATGATATAAACGACATAGGTGTGACAATTTGGCATTGTGTGATTATTAATATTGGTCAATCAGCGCTCATTCATCTATCTATTTGCATTTTAATGGCCGACTCCGACAAGTATTGCATTATGGAGAGGCTAAATTAGAGAAATTGCATTGGTAGGTTGGTAATTACGAATTAATTTTCCATGAGTACAACACTGACAAGTGTCAAGATGACCACGAGCAGTGGTAATTAGGTTCTAGGTAAATAATTATGAACGGTGTACTAGTCGCTTCAAGTAAATTTGATTCTCAAGTTTACGTTAACTATGAGTATAAGTAATATCAACATTGTACAATAATTACATTAACGTAATATATTTTGTATTATAATTTAATAAATAACTTAATTATTAAATATTTTGCATTCGCATTCCCAAAAGAAATATTGCCTACGGTTTATAAAAATACTTGAAATATACCTTACCTAGGAATAAATGGAATTTATTTGAAAAAGGAATTTAACTTTATCCTAAATGCCAACTGCTGAGTTTATGTCGATAGTCGTAAAACTATTATGCTGAATATTACGACGCGTAACCTGACCACAGTCCAAAGCGTTTGATCTTCCCATGAAATCCAAAAGTAGATACTGATGTAAGAAGAATCATTATTTGGTTACCTGTTCACGAACAGACAGACAGTGCGTCAGTTGAAGGTTGCTACACCACGTGACGACCAGCTCAATCCTTACATGAGTGTTGTACAGTGCAAGATTTCTCAGCGCTGCTTAGTTAGGCTACATTAACACATTTTAAAGTGTTTCATGTTGCATCTAGTATTCAATACGAATATGTTTTTGGTGGAAGAACGTTTCCAAACGTGTAGCCGAAACATTTCATTATTAATTGATTTATTGCTAGCAAATGTTGCCGAGGAAATTAAAGTTATTTAACTGTTTCTAACAGTCAACATGTCGGTAACAACTAGTAACCTTAGTTGAATTTTGCTTTTTATTTTATTGATTTATATTAATATTTATATATATAAATGTTGCGCAACACTGACAAATGGTAGCAAAAATTGTTTTCGTGTTGCATAATGTTGCTCAACAAAAAACTAACTGCGGTGTGGATGCACCATTAGAATGGAATAGCTCAATATTTTTAAATGATGTCATTACATTACATACTTCTTTTGAAATGAGTATATTATTATTCTATAATAATAGTATTTTTTACTTGAGCTACCAAAATAAAATGATTCCTTTTGTGTTGAAATAACTTTCCAGCTATACTATTCTATCTAGGAACAAAAACTCATTTTAGACAAACAATACACTGGAATGTAATCTACAGAAATGCATTCACTACAAACAATGTGATAAAGAATAATACTCCGATAGAAGTTTATTTTAAGTGAGTAACGTGTACAACAATAGAACAGATATCAAAAGGAAGTACCTATATTTCAAACCGCTGTGATTCTCATACTTAATTATATTTTCTGTGGATAAGTGACACAGACAAAAGGGTTGTCTCATTGTTTTATATCCTAACATATTTTTGTTACATGTTGAGCAAAAAACATAAACTGGTAGAATAATACTCGAATACAATCAGTCGATGAAAATAGCGACGGATGCTTGTTTCAATAAAAATGATATCGCGACAGATTTTGATACATTTCGGGATAATCTCATATTACCTTCGCGGAATAAGTGAAACTGATATGTCGTCAATAACGTAGCGTTGTACGTACAAGCTTTTTGTGGTTTGTCATAATCAAGTTTTCACCGTTTACAATATCTATAATATATAAATTGTAATGGTTATATATAAATTGTAATGATTTGTTTATAAAATATTTTATTTTTATTTTTTGTCTATATGTCTGATTGCTTGTTTGCCGTTAATTTCTGAAACAGCTTAACCGATTTTTACAAGTATTTTATGAAAGTTTTTCATGATACAAATAAAATTTTTTTTTTTTATTTTTTATATATTCGCAATCAATACCTAAAATTACCTGAATATTTATCATAACATCGACTTCACTTTTTACGACCTCGAATAAGAATCAGATTTTTTTTTAATTTGTCCTGTAATTGTTTCAAAAATATCACGAAGTCCATCATAATGATAATTGTATAATGTAACAGTACCACATTACACAATTATAATATAGGGCCTGGCAGTTAATTAAATGTAAATAGTACCTGATGTGAAACACTAATGGTTAAGTCAACAGTTAGAGTTATTGCAATGTTGTTATAACAAAAGTCATTAATTGTAATGAGTTTTTGCTTTAATTTTTTTTTAATTTCACGTTTTCACATCAGGGTACAAATACTAAATGAATAGCTAAATATGTAGTTAAACACAATATTGGCCCATTGCTGAGCACGGGTCTTTCTCCACTGAGAAGACCAAAAACTGCTATATAATTACTATGTGATAGTTATCCGAATGCTGTTAAAAACATAAGTAAAACGCGTAAACAAATTAAAAAAAATGTAAAATATAATTTTTATTAATATAGTTTTTACAGGAATGAAGTAGTATGCCATAAAATTTAAATCTGATATATTGGATTGTCCGGAAAATTCGTACCGATATTTTAGGGCAATTAAAACGCAGCTCATTCAAATATTGACCAAATTAACGAATCATCACCATACTTTTTACAAATATGACTAGAGCTATGTGTTTTAGAATATATACAGTGTACATATGCCATTTGTTTTCAATAATTGTGATATATTAATCAGGTCTCAGACGCTACCTACCAAAAATAGGCGCGAACTTTCCATATAACCTATTACAAGTATGGTAGGAATGCTCTTTATTTTTATCATGTGTGTTTTGTATCATGTGTATTATGGGTAACTCAAAAAGGCTAAATACACACTCAGGCCTCAGACATAAAAGAAATTCACAGTTGTATTGCTAGATATCTAATTTAAAAACTGCGCTACGTCATTCGAACACCGAGTATAGATATTCAGAATATTCAGAATAGTAACGCTCCATGAAGTCGCGGTCGAAAGCTAGTTGTTGAATATTTTCCTAATTCTTGTGTTATACCAAAAATCTAAACTATACTTAACGGTTGATGTACTTTAGCGAGGCCTATTACACGCTGCTAAACAACATTATGCAGACAGAAACATGACACTAGGCAGGATAATCTACTAATAAGCTACGTAATAGAGCAATGCGGTAGGTCACGTCCTATTCGCCTGGAGCACTAGTATTATGTTAGCGCCAAACAAAACCTTTTTATTGTGATTCTTATTTTATCCACACCGAGGCTTTGACTAAATAAAACTCACGACATCTTTCAGTACGTCAGCCAGGATTAGATTGTGATGAAATCGAATACATCTTCGGATTTTTTATAACTTATTGAGAAGTGCGTAATTGAGCCATACCGATGTTAATTGCTGGATATGGTTCGTTACGCTGAACAGAACTAATGATTTGCTGGTCACGAAAGAAGCGATTTATCCGCGACACGTTTTCAGAGCTCCGTAGTCAAAATGGAACCCTTATAGTTTCATTATGTCCGTCCATTCGTCTGTCCATCCGTCCTCAGCATAGCGCAGAGGCCCTTATTAGCTGTAATTTAGCAAGATTATAGATATTTATCACACTGACAAAGTGGTAGAATAAAATCTTTTAGAACTTTTTTCAAGGTTCTTTTCTTACACGTACGAGTACAATGGATATAATTTTTTTTCGTCTGTCCTATAGTGTGGGGTGTAGTTGGATAAATCTTTAATCTATATTAACAATATATGGAGACCATTTTTCTTTTCGATTTATGAATCCGTTTGCGAAATATTAAGCCCGAAAGTGCTCATTTTCGTTAGAGTCAAGTGTCCTCACTAACCCCTCTGCAAGCTAAATATTGGATGTATGAAGAAATTTATCATTATTATTATTTAATTAAGTCATCGTGAAGTGATAATTATGATGAATCTATAAGGAAATCTATCACAACTACTTCGGGTTTGCAGGTTATTGAGTAAAAGCCGTACAGCTCACATTTACGGAACTACATTAGGGGTCTACATTACGGTTTTTAACTAATCAACTTAAACTACTAGTACGTACTAAAGTTAATTTTTTTTCATCTACAATATCTACTTTACATCACTGTGCAATTATGACTTCATATGTTTGTAATAAACCGGGTATTTGAAACTCGCACGAAATATTATCAGACTTCTAAAGCGAAATTAGTTTGTGTACTTTATTATTAAGAACTTAAATTCAGATTTAGATTGAAGTCTGTATTTTCATGAGAAGCTACAACCATTTGAATCAGACTAAACGAAACAAGGTCTGGTAGTTCCCTAACAGGTGTAGTTTCGGTATCGCAAAATCTCATTTAATTGAATGATAACAGCCGCAAGACACCAATCTGTTTATGTAAATTTATTAGACCCTCCTCAGACGATTAGTTAGTTCTATGAAATTTTGATACTAGTTAACTAGTTGAATGTTCCATTTTAACTTCGGCGCTTGAAGCCAATGGTAATTTAAAATGACTGACATTTTTACAAGCTTTTATTGAACACTGAATCCATCAAAGAAACGATTGTTAACGTAATTATATATGCACATTTTATGAATCTAATTTCCGCGTAAAAGGATGAGTACACGCGAACAATCTTGACACCTACAAACTTTTATTTATTGATACATTATTGACAGTAATAAAAAAGTTGTCAATTGATTTCTATTATTAATTGCCAGGCAATGCTTTGTTGTTAGAGACTTGCTTGAATTTGGCTAAAATATACATCGTAATGGATCTTCCCACAGGAATGAGATGTTTATAGTACTCGACGCAATAAGTCGCCTATAGTACTCGACGTAGGCTCAACTAGCTCCAAACCAAAAATAATACTATAGCGACGTTCGGTTGGACCGTGAAAGAAGGACTAACAAACAAATAAGCATACCTTCGCATTTAAACTATTAGTAAAGATATTTGCTGAACACTATAAAAGCATTTATTTTGTAATACTATTAATTTATTGTTGGTCAGTATGTTTGAATGAAAACAGAGTCCATATTCGTACAATACAGCTACAGTTGAAACACTTCAATCACCCCATACGTCGCATCGAACGTTAGTGGCTGCGAAGGCTCAAGTAGGTACTTAATCACAGTGTAATATCTTATATGAAAAGTAGATATTTGTCATGTTACACAGCGGCGTTCAAGTTTCCTATTGATACATTTTCTCGTACAGCTTCGGTGATTTCAAACAATAGTGTTATACAGAACTTAAGTTTTAGGATATACTTATCTTTAATTGTGAATTTACTTATTCTGTTGCTTCGCGTATGTATTAAAAAACTATTCTTAAGACAGTTGAACTCTTGTATATTGCGATTGTTAGCTTTAGTATTTGTTAATTCGTTTTATTTTTATGCAATAAAGGAAATTATTATTTTCGAGCACTATAGCACACATAGGGTATGATAAGTTGTAAGAAGTATAAAAAATTACAAATCTTAGATATTACAGCAATATGATATAATCATAGTGTATTGCAATAATCTGCGCCGGAGATGTTCCTGTATCGCGACGCACAACACAAATCGGAACGGATTCCCCTATCTGCATTACCGCGTGGCGATGGAGGCTCAAATAGGCTCTTAAGCGCACCTCAACGAGCTTCGCAACTTCCTGCAGTAGATTGTGAATGATTCCGATATCACAATTCATCTAAAAATCCTTTAAGCTTCTCAGTAAATCTTTGGTCGATTTATACATGGGTTTTCTAGATATTGTAAAATTGAATTAAATACCAATATTACTGCCCATAACTGTCCCATTGCATGGCTTGAGTCAAGTCACAAACTATGAGAGGGATGGCGAATTTGTAGATGTGAACCTTTAAGACCTCTTAAACATGTAGGTTTCTCACGATGTTAACCGTCACGGGAGCAAATGATAATTAAATTCTAATACGCGTATAAGTTTCTTTGAGAACGAGATTTCGACAGACCAACCCTCAAATCGCTATGCTATCAAAAATATACAATAAGAAAAAAATATTCCCGAAACATGATTGAAACTTTACTGCAGACGTGATACTGGCGGGTAACTTAAGAGTTAACAAAAGATTCTATGCACATTGTAGGGGAGTAATTCAAACTCAATCCTTCGTCAACAAGTACCAACCAACTTATGTGCCGCACATGTGTCCGTATCAATAGTATAACAAATAGGCTTATATTTCGTCAGAAATAACCCGAATCAAGTTTCAGTGCGAAAGCTTTTGTGTGTGGCAGGTGAAAAAGTGAGAGGCTTGATTTATTCGTATACCGGCGCCGCCTATCGCTGTATGATTGAACGGGGAACGTGTTTATACATCGACCAAAGCGTGAAATATGACAACTGAAATACGCTTCCAAGTTTCTCTATTTTTAATAGTCGCCGTCTATGCGGTACAGGCGGCGATCTTATAAGACAGGGCCCGACATGACTTGCGTTTAATATTGGAAGTATCGAGGCGGTAGGAATACAAAAATTTTGATTTATGTCACTATTGTACACTGTATTGTTTCTTAACGGTTCCTTACCATCTGAGTTTATTCTGTTCCTGTCAAATGCCTCCGTACTGTTATGCACGGTCGTGCTTACACTGTTTGCGTTATTCAAATAAGTTTCCTCTACATGGTAATACCGGAACCTAACAACTGTGATACTGTGAGTGCTTACTGATCGTAAACAGCGTGAAGCTGAAGCTATGTTCTACATTACTGATATAAAACTCTACATACCTTAGTCGGTACTGAGCGAAAATATGAATTAATAGTTAATAACAAGAGTTTCTTTATTCTAACGAGGGTGCTTAAATAATAAAATAATATCGAGCGTTGTATTTCATTATTGTATAATTACGTCACAATTGTAGACTTACATGCGTATGTATTCACGGTTTTTTATTTATAAATTCAAGTAAAGTAAATTTTAAAGATATTTTGAAATATTAACTCGCTTTCGTAAATTGGAAAAACGTTTTTGAGTTACCGTTTTCTGCTTAACCCAATAATTAATGTCTTATGTCTATGTTTAATGTCTTATGTAACATATTAATGATTATTCATCAAAAACTGTTGTACATCTTAATGTTGCTGTGGTATCACTTTGCCTCCACTTTGCCTATGGTGATCATCGATATATTAAGCATTCGTATAAATTACTAGATGTATAGTGTGGTGACATTTGGTATCGCATTAGATAATAACATTACAATCCAACCTCGTAAAAAAGTTATTTTCAACTTCATATAATAGTCGTTTAACATCAGAATCAACTACCACGTTTTGCTGGTACATTCGCAATTAATTTCTACGAGTTACAACCATGAAAACGCTACAATAACAAGTGGCGCTCACAGAACCGTCCTCTGGCGTAATAAATTAGAAATAGGCGCAATCAGGCCAGTAAACTAAAATCCATAAAATCCGGCACAATGAACTTGGCCTACGGCATTACCGCGTGCAAGTAATAGGCAATAATACTCACTATAATATGTGTAGCGGAGTGTCGACAGCCGATATTGACTTTGATAAACGACCAACTGAGTGTCGCCCTACAAGACGCCACGTCATTTACTTTGGTGCATTGCGGTCTACATCTTTTTTATGGAAATGAAGTGGCAAAGAGCGTGCAACCCATCTAGTTACAAAGCATCTCTTTCGGTATAAAATATGGTGGCACTGTCTAGTGCCGCAAAAACAACGTAAATATTACACGTAGATTAGATAAGACTGTGAAGCATCTATTGATATCTATCTGGAGTTACAGGTTAATTTAAATCTCTCGTGTCGATGTCCTGTCTATTCAGACAGTTGTAGCTCGAAAGACATTTAATAACATTTCAATACTGAGTAGGTACTAGGATCTTCTAACCAGAGTTCTATGACTGTTAAAAAATCATCATACATTTTTTTTATTTATATTATTTTTTGTGAAATCAAATTCCATTATCCGCGTAATTTGGTAATAATGTCAATAATAATCATTCTTATATTTAACGTAAATAATATTTGTAGTGTATAAAAGTCCATCCAATCATGTTTAGATCTCACCACAACTAAAACCTATCTCTATTATATACTTGGACCAAAACAATGCATGATTGAATGTCTTCTTGTGATGAAGGACACTTATAGCGCACCCATATACATATCCTGTGAAATTTGATTTAATGCGTGTCCAAACTAAGCGCAGATATTCTTAAACAGCTTGTAACTAAGTTGATTGACACTAAACGTTGAGCTAAAAGCGAAGTACTAAAGAAGATGTTACCGGATATTTATCCTATTAAATGAGATGAAATTTTACAAAAGCGGGATACGCGCATGGATCATATTTGGACTAATAGGCGAATAAGACGGACTAATGAGCTTGTATCAGATTCATATTCAAAATTATGCAAATTTTGTCAATGTCTAAATCTTTTACTAATGAAAATGAGTTGCAAAGAATTTTTGTTGAATTAAGGATATTTACTAGAGAAATACTAAAAAAATCGAAGCGAAGTAACATGCCAATTAGATGCGTCGTTTTTTACCTGAATCGTAAAATAGGATAATTTTAAAATATCATTAATTTACTATAATATTTGTTAGTATTATATTAAAAGTCAATGGAGTAAAGAAAAGTAAAAAACATAATGTAAATTTATCCCTATAGACAGTAAGTCATGGTCGAATTTGCACTGTAAATCTGGAACTTTAATAAAACACTTCGATAACCTGCCTTTTCCGCTAATAGTACTTATCTACTCAGGTACTAGGACTCATATCAGTCTATGACCAAGGAAAGCTTATCGCAGTGAACAACTATCTTATGCTATTAGAATAGAGGCCTGCATTGGTATTAGGTATGATAAGCAGATCAGTCGAGCTAATGGAGCTGCCATTGCTCCCGATATTATGCAAATACTAACAGAAATCGTTATACACACAAACTACTAGGAAAATCTATGCCTTGTACTTGTTCAACAAGTTCTTTTTTAAATTACTTCAAACTGTTAGATATTTACATTCTTTATTTCACAATCCATAATATATTTACGTGTTTTTTGATAATCTATCTATCCATCAGGCTTTGAAGGTCTACTGCTGGACGTAGTCCCCCCTCCCTTGTTTTTGATATATTTTTTTATTATGACGACGATTTAAATGTTCTCGATCGTGTCAAGATTATGTTTACGATTAATTTATTAGTTAATTTTGAGTGAACTCAATCTAAATGGTTTTGATCTAAATGTTTTTAAACTTTTTAGCTAGATAGTTATAAGACAATTACAAAATTAAAATAACCTATTACAGAAAATTATAAATTAATTGTCTTTAAAATGTTTTGATCAAAACTATTATTGAACCCATTTGTTAACGTAATGGGCATAAAACTACCAGTAAAAAACCTGCAATCCTTAAAATTAAATCAATCTGATTTTATTATCCTTCAAGTGATGTTGTAAGTCTGAGTTATAATTTAGTATCATTTTATTTCAATCGACTTAGAAATAAAAAAATATATGTTTGTTAAAAAACCTGAACTGAATATTTTTTTATTGTAGCAAAGCCAGTTAATAGAAACAAATATTACGCATTTAAAGGCACCATAAGCTCAATTAAAATTAATTTAAAACCCTGATCCAATGATGTTAAAATTTTACTCCGCTTTTTGTTTTAATAATTCAAATCCAATATCAATAACACCGATATTCTATTTTTTTCTATAATCCGACTATATAACATTCTTTTGTAACAAATCCACTGTACAATATAAATCAGAGGTAAATTCATGTTCAAATCCGTTCTATATTTATTTTAACCACAAAATCGTCCATAATAAACCGTTTATGAAAAGTCCTTGTTACCACACCGTTCACGTTTTATTGGAACGTTACCGCTCGACCGCAAAATTATCAGCGAATTGAACTAGCTAGTGCCAGTCTAAAGTTACATAAAGAATAGTCATAGATACTATTTTCTTTTATTAAGTATTAATTATGAAAGGAAATCGGAGAACGGAAAGTCTAATTCCCCTGCCATATCTATGTTAACGTTAGTGATAACCGCTGTGCCCGAATACTTTTTAATTCACGCGTTAAACTGTTAACCCATCGGCATAGTTAGCACGCTAATTAACGCGTTAAGACGTAGATGTTGTAATGACAATATGTAATGATTGAATTGACCGTATCATTAAGGCTTATTTTGCTGTGGATCGTTTAAAATTATTTTCATCGTATACAACATAAACGTGCCATTGGTGACTTCAATGATAAGCATGCATCGATCTCTTTCAGGCAATCATTACCTGGCATAAACTTGTGTGTAGTGGAGTATGGAGAAAGAAAGAGCATAGTATTTGTATATTTATACAAATAAATGAAATTGCAGTGTCTGTAATTTTCAAATCAAAGACTTTTTCAAACATATATTGTTACGATACCACGTACAAATAGCAATTTTGGTCTGTCTGCCTATTCGTTTGTCTCCGATATTTCTCCGAAATCACTGAATATTTTTTTATACGAACGCCACCATTGTCAAGATTGTTCAATGTAATGAACAGTTAATATAGTAATGCTGCTATAAAAATGTTAAGTTCTAGAATCATGATGGGAAATATTAATTGAACAGCAAACAATTTCCTTTAAACCGATAATGGCACTTGTCACCATTATAGAGGTGGCTAAGAGCTGCCAATGTATACCTGTGTTATAGTTATTGAAATTATGCTATCCGTAAGTAAATTAAATGCTAAATTCTCAGTAATAAATCTGACAAAGAAAATAAACTAGCTTACTAATAATTATAGTTTATAAAATGCAGAAAAAGGATAGAATAACATAGAAAGAAGGAGAAAAAGATATAAGAAAATAAAATCAAATAGAAAAAAAATATATATTATACAAAACATTATTGCATCTAGGTTTAGGCTAATCTATTTCAGTGAAACGAAAACAAATTTCACCTGTTGGTAAATCGTCTCCGCGAATAATCATTGACTCGTTGTTGTTCACAGAGAACCTAAAGATTCCGCTAGTTCAAACACATTGATGAAGTATACCGAACGAACGTATAACGTATAAAAGTTAATAGGAAACTCGATCGTATAAAAAGCGTAAGCATTTGCATAATATTGAAACGTCAGCGATAGCGATCCTCAGAGCTCATTAACGTAATTGATCGGCTTTCCGCTAGTCCAGAATCAATCGCACGTCGCACCCATTGATTTGCATTAATTACCGAATTGAATGTCACATATTGCCAATGTCTTCGTACAACGAATAATCATTTTGATGGACCCTTCGTTTCATAAACGATCGCTGTCGATGTATTATACTGAATCGAAAAGCTTTTAGTCCGGCAAACAGTTAGCAAGCTGAATTGGCCCGACGTAAAAGAAGGGAACGTGAGTAAACGTGAAATATTCTAGTCGATGCTCTTCAAAAATATTATATTGAACTCTCAGGTACATGAGAAATTAAAAACTGTGGGTACGGCTACGTTGAAAGGAATGGTTTTAATCAATTTAAAACAACTTTAAAAGCGTTTAGATGAGATTGTCTGGACGTAACCGGGTATATACCGAATTGTGATGACGTCGGCTGGGTAGTCAGATGTCAAAAATTATAACAGCTGGTATTATGGCACACAATGGGTTTCTCGTAGAGCATTAATTTTATAACAAAGCTTGTGAAGCGATTTCTAGACTGACAAATACGGAACCATTTGCTTTACGGAAATGATTATACATATTTCTCTGCGGCGTCTGTTTCGTAAATTAAATTTACATCGCATTATCAACCTGTTTTATACATTTTGTGATAGCCTAGTGGTTCGAACGTTGGTCCCCCGAGCATGAGGGCGTGAGTTCGAATCCTGCACGCACCTCTAATTT
>DWPA01001662.1:0-17827 GCA_018251375.1 Calpodes ethlius | reverse complement strand
AATACGAACTATATAGATTCTAATAAGATTTGTAATAAAATGTTTGACTTAGATATTACATATAGAGTCATGAATTACCTAATGATTAATTATTGACTAAATATGGTAATAAAAAATATCGTGTGTGTGTGTGTGTTAAGTGAGATCTATTATCTGTGATTGCAGTGTTATAGATAAAAAATAACAAATCATAAAAATGAACTTTAAGTATTTAACACTACTTTAAATCTTATTATATTGCACAAAAAACAGTTAATATTTTAATTAACTATTAAACATAACTTAACAAATTGTAAACTGACCTTTAAATCCCATTTTTGACTACACAATAACCACCTGAAGTCGTTATGTGTAATTTTATTAAGTAAAATATTTGTTAACGCTAATACTTCCATTTTATAATGACGTTTTGATGATCAGCTTTTAGCAACTGACAGATAAACATTCAAAACTGTTCTATTTAGAAATTGATTCAAATATAATGCTCCTTTCGGGAAGAGAGATATAACGACTTTTTTATAAGGGTAGCTTTGGTTAAAGAACAAAATTCGTATAGGCATAGAAAATATACTCAATACAAACTTATCACTTTTTAATCTAAATGGAATCCTTAATCCAATAAAAAGCCACTCTTATATTTATATTACAAAAAATGGTATCTAAATTGAAAGACAGAGTCAATATCCCATCAAAAAGACACTGGTTAAGGACAGATGTTACTAGTTCTATCCGGTTATATCCAGCGTCGCTATACCCATCAACTCATGAAAGTGCTATCATCTCGATGCGGACGAATCAAAACGAAATCAGCATCGGTTATTTTTGGCGTTCGCACCCTTATCAAAACGACAAGGAGCGACGGGTCAGCATAGAAATAATGGGAAAACTTGTTTTTACGAGCCCGAAGCGAGAGCGGACGGTGAGGCGCATCATTCTATCAGATACCGTATATTTATGTCTCTCATGTGAATAAATGTAGATAACACTAAAGATTGGTCAATGGCTCAGCTATGGGCGGATAAAGTATTTACACTTTTGTGCCATAACGTTAGTCGTGTTTTATACGTATTTTAGATAGAAATAAGAGTTAGACATTAGTAAGATTCTCTTTATGCAGTAAAAGCTAGCAAATGAGTACTACGATATGAAATGATAAGGAACAACACGAATGCATATCTGCGTATAATTTGCATAGATTCTCGGATTTTTTCCCGGCAACGCTCCGGTGATATCTTTGGAATATAAGTAGAACTGATTTCTACAGTCAATGGTCGTTCTACTGCTTGTTTGTCAACCATGGACAGAGACATCGTTGTCAATCATTTTATGATTATCGAATGTTGGAGTAAAGGAAACATCCGATAAACATTTCACACATGATTTTAGTTGGAGGTGAAACCAAACCGGAAGCCATCTTTCAAGACAACTGACGATCGAAATTTCGAAATGACTTAGGTACAAACTATAGTCTTTCGGTGAAATGGAATTGACGTCTCTTGTTCATTAATAATTTACCAGAATCAAGTATTGTATAACGTGAATCAAGGGTAAATAAAACACCATAGTAGACTTACTGCACCTCTTATGCGTAGTTCATCGGGATAGCTTCGTAGACTATGCATTAATTAGAAGAATGCAAGAACTCATAATTATTAAATAAACAGCATTCAACGCATTCTAATAATACTTATGCAAGGTTAGAGGTCCGCGTTACTTCCAATAAAATAAATGAAGCTACGCTTGGAGTTTATTCATACTTGATTTAGTACTCGCCAACTGGCATGAACGTTAATCAATCTAACGAGCTAATTCCCATCGTATCAAATGCATGAACAACCACTTAGTAATATAAGGACATAGGACTTTGTAATTCTATAATGCTCTCGGTCTAGAGAACCCGGAAGATTTTCATGAGAATATTTCGCTTGCGGCAACGTAACATGAATTATTATGAGGTGTCTGTATTCTTTATGTTTTAAATTTATGTGTAGCCTAACGTTTATGAACTCTTATGCTAAAAATACTTATGATAAACTTAATAATAAACGTTAACACACTCGAACGGGGGATATTTCGATTTAGTCATGTACGTTACGATTCGCGGGTGGCATGGACAACACAAATAACACAAAATGTGAGTGAAGTTATAACAATGTCTTAATTAGAACTACATAGGACTCAACTATATAGGAAAACAAAATAACGGTTTAATATATAGTTAACTACATTCGAAGGAAATATATTTTACAAAGTATTCAAAATACTTATCGAAGTAATAAGATAGCATGTATTTCAAAATTATTTTAAGAACATGGTATGATTCTGATTTTCGTTATGATGTTAATCCCATTATTTTACTTAAGCGGTGTCACTTTTATTGAAAATACGTCGCCATTCTTAACTATCTATTTTCTGATTGCTTGAAAGAAAGCGCGTGATCCATCGAATGTCATTAAAATCTTAAAACCGTAAAAAAATACTTTTGCACTGCTGTTCGAAGTTCATTGACGATAAACGATACGAACGGAGTATAAACAAATTGTATCTATCATAAAAAGTGTACCCTGCCCAGGAATTGAATCCGGGACCTTTCGCTTTGCAGACGGGGTTACTACTATCTAAGCCACAGACTCGACTTATACAAAACTAGAACGTCTAATGAAATGCAAAGTAATTACAATGTTAATATTACTAAATAAAACCTTACACAGTATGCAGTCATAAACCAAAGCTCATCAACATCTGGCTAATCCACCTGCTTCGACTACGATGTAAGCGTGATTCATCCGTTTATGAATCCACCTACGTTTTAATCGATAAACGATTTATCATTACTGCCTACTATTAATTATCATTAAAAATAACCGTAAATTATTAATCAATCGAACAATCATTATCATATGAATCGTGAAAGCCAATTTATATTTACCTGAATACAGCGCGAAGGATCGCAGGATTGAGTGCTAGGCAGACCTTTACATGATTTGGATGTAAATATGATATTGTGTCATGTATGAAAGAGAATTATAATGAGGAGTGTGATTATAAAAGTATGACTACATTTATATGAAGGTATCTTATTCTCCATCGTTTCATACGATTTTTATTTTTAGTTTTCTTTTTATTATAGTAAGAATTAAACCAACAATCATGCTAGATCCAGTACTTTAAAGAAATACAAACATTCTGTTAAATTTTAATTAAAAATACTGTACTTTCAATGTTATTGAAACTCATTAATTTAATAAAATATGAATATGTTAATACGAAAATGTGTAAAAAGCCTACGGTCCATATATCGTATAAACTCACAAGAACCTCTACAAATAAGGATGAGGGATAATTGATTTAGTTTTATAATTCAATGTAGTTTATTGTTTAAAAGGGTTATCCGCCAGAGATAGGATTATATGAAATAAAATTTAAATTTTCACGCATGTGAGGACTTAAACTGGCATTACGGAGCCACAAGTATGTACCAGAGTTCGGGATTTAGTAAGGGTTAAATGCTAAAACTTTAGCGTGAAAGCTATTGTTCTATTTGGTCGACATTATGCAATTACGCTGGCGATTTTGGTAATAATGTACTTTTGTTATATCGCCGTCTCTTTCGGAGACGTTATGTCAAAACTAGTGACAACTGTACGACAGGGTTTTTCTTGTATTTTAAGAGGCTTAGAGCTAAATCTACCATGCCGTCCCAGTATGGATAATGGAGTAAATGACCATTTTAGGAAATATCTGTAACCAAAATACATAAACACACGAAAACTAGCAATAATATGGACTTCAGCAAAATACGTCACACTATAAAATACAAAGGACATTATTTTAAAAAACAAAGCCACATAAATAAACGCTTAAGTATCATAAAATCTTAAAACAGCGCAAAGGATTCATATAATACAAGGCGGAAATACGACTTAGAGAAGTTGAACTTAGGAGAAACTCATTTAAAGGGATTTTACTCGGAAGCTCGCTCCTCACTTCACTGGTCCTTGCAATCTAATAGAACAGACTGTTTAAATATGTCCAAGCGCCAAACATTTAATTACTACACAGAAGTGCAGACTAAATTGCGAAGACTGCTTTTTAGGTTTTATTTCATCTCTTATAAATTGCTGCCTGTTCTGCTATTACATTCAAGAAGAAAGTAGTAAAATGTATGTAAAACCCACACTATAAAAATAGGTACTATTTGTAAGTAGGTATAATTTAAATTTTCATCACGACAATCATATGTCCTTGTAGTGATGACTATGACTGAGATGTAGTGAATACTATACAGTACATATAACTATCGCTATATATCAAGACTACTTTATATTCAACATTAAAATTACCATCATCAGCCCTACATGTTTAAATAGATTATACTGCTTGCAGTCAGTTACAGACATCCAACTTCCTGATGTTTAATATGTCTCTCTACATTTATAAGTAGTGTTCAAAATTATGTTATTAAATTTAGACCTAGCAGGTAAAAGGTGCAATTATTGACGTAATGACAATTATATCGATATTCAATGGATACTAATAACATAAAATACCTCAAAAGAACAAATCAAAAATGTACTGCGCTTCCTTATACTAAGTATTATTATACCTACTAGCGATAGTATAACATATTAAGTCAACGTTGCTACGTTTTTAAGTTACAAGCTGACTAATGGGCAAACGAGTCACCTGATGACAAGTGATTTCCATCAACTAAGACCAGCAGCAACAGTAAGGGCATCATCAATACCTTGCTGGAGAAATATGAGAGATAAGTAAGTTGAATTCTGCAACAGAAAGAATTGTAGTGAATAGTGATGGGAAATATCGCGGTTTCGCTGTATCGAATCGTACCTAATATGTTGGTTTTGAATAATCTAGGAACTTTTTTAAAAACATATGAATATAGTCTCGTACACTCCTAATTCTTATTATTAAATAGTAGCATTTTATTCACCTTATTTACGAAACAGCAAATTTTTAGAAAACCAAAAACAATTAAGAAACCAAAATTATTTTTAAAGAAAATTTCTAATTTACTAAGAAATTTATAACCTCGTTGTTAGAAGTAAGTTATTACAAAATAATAACTTTTAACAAAAATAATACCCTTGTAGACGATATATAAATACATCACAATATCGTGATTGAGAAAATAATTCTTAGTAAACGAAACCCTAAATTGGTTAGAAGAATTTCCTTAAACACCGTCGTGAGGTGACTAAAATAAAGTTCCCTGGAATTACGTGCGTTGAGAAACATTCAACCTGTAACTCCATATTAACGAAATATCATTTTGGGAGCTCAATCTAAAATTAGGCAAGCTTAAACGAGTAACTATTTTATTATAATGACATTAAATTAATTATATGTAATAATAAAATTATTATATATACTGCATATTAATTATTATTCGATATTTTCATTAAACTTACTTTTGTCATTTTCTTTTCAATCGACTTCAGAAAGGTAACTCACAATTTTCTAGAACTACATATCACAAACATTCTAAGAATAAACATTCCACGTTCACAAAATGGAGCACATTCGATATGAATTTAACAAGAAATCATTCTGTATTTTAAATCTCCTTAGATTCTTTTAATAATCATGTTAGTTTACTTACTTAGAACGGTAGACTTCACAAAGAGCCATCTGCTGTGATATGCCATATGGTACGACAAAAGACGCATGCGCAATTTAATAGCATCCTAGTCTCACAAACAGCCCCCTAGTGAATACCATCGTCTAAATACAAACGCATCTTGAAAAAATGCATATTGTCATTCGATAATCCTTTACGTACTCTAGAGATGTCACCGAAAGAGATCAGCTTTCGTCTAGGCAACGGTATTGGGTTTGCGTAACTCAATACAAAATGTTTACCTCTTATGTCACCAAGTGAAATAATACCCTATAACCAATGCAATATGGTACAATTCTAGTTTCCCCACAAATGGAATTCGAACCACAGACCACAACACAAGGATAATCGAGGACAAAAGCAGCACAGATAATGTCCCATCCCTTAATCACATGCACCGTTGGATTCGAAAAATATTTAGCTGATGTAAAAGAAAATCATTGAAACGTATTTATTTGTTCACAATTCTATTTTGGTCCATACTAATTTACTTACGCATTTACAACCGGCTAACGTCGTTTCCTCCGGCCGAACTTGTCGAAATGTAGAAACTTCGACCCGAACTATAAATGTCAAAAGTTGCATTCTAAATTTGTATACAAGTTGTTGTCGAAGACTTAAATGTTTGTAATTTAAGATTTGTTCAGATTTAATTCACCGGCTACCAAAATTCGTGCACTTTTTAACGGCTTCAAATTCTTTAATTCCGTTTTGAATGTTACAAAGAATGCGAGTGGTGGCTATGGGAATTTTGGAGCGCAATAAATAGTTGTAGCTAGTGACCGTCATTATGGCTTCGTTTCTAATTCTCCAACATTAGAGTAGAATGTTAGTTCAGAATCTGTCCTATAATAAATCTTCGGGTTGTGTTAATGTGTTGATTCGACAAACCGATTAACAGTAATTGCACTGGGTACAAATAAAAACAAATACGTATTACTTTATTCTAACTCTAAAAATCCTTGGTAGTGATTCTGATTGTGAAGCGAGTGGTCCTGGGCTCGATTCCCGGCCGGGGCAGATATTTATGTGACGGTTAAATATTTGTTCTTGGGTCATGAACGATAGTGATGTGTTATTTGTGTTGTCCATGCCACCCGCGACACAGTGAAATCTAGTGCTGGGGTATGAGTTTGCGTTTATTTATTTATTATTTATTTATACAACAAAAACTTAATATTCTTAACATATTAAAAGTTCATGTTAAGAGAAATGTTTTGTTAAAACGTAACATTACAAGGTATTCACCGTTGCAAATACGTTTTAGATTTTGAAAATCAAATATATTTAGTAGCGGTTTTTAAACACGTATCTACGTAAAAATACATTACAGAGCACTGATGCAATTCAGCTCGACACGAAATTGACAAAATGAGCTTAAAATTACTCTAATGTAGTTAAAGTACTTGTGTTACGGTTACATCACCTACCATAACAGTTATATTACAGTACAAACAAATAAAACAACGTACGTACATAACCAATAGTTTTAACCACTAACAACACTAGAAAGCACATATTACTAAGGATGCCTAAAACATATTTCATCACGCTGCTCCAGTATGGTTTAGTCGAGGAATTGGACAACCCTAGTGACGGATTTTTTATGCCACCCGAAGTTTCAAAATAGCTTATTATTATCTGTTGGTTAAAACCAGGATTGACGGCTTTACGTGCCCTCCGAAGTACGGAAGCGACATGGATGACATCCAACTACCGATCAAACCTGTCATTGATTAACCTGATCCCTCACTTAGGTTTGATACGAGTCGCTGGTCTGTGAACATTTTTATGTAACTAATACGTGTTGTCAATGACAACTACTCAGCACACATTGCTGCGTCTGAGTGCACACATGCGCAGAACCATTTAAATTATTTATTTATTATATTTAAGTATTTACAAGATTTCCATTCTACAATAATTTCAGGGCAAAAGGAATTACTCCTTTCGTAGTTATGCCTTTATGCAGTAATGAGGATAATATTATTTCAAGATTTATTTTTCTTTTAACATATTTTTTAAAAATCAAACATTATTCTATGGGTCAAAAAGAGTAACAATCATGGTATTTAATGTCTTTTTTTAAATAAAAAAACCTTTTTCATTCTTTAATTATTTGTTTTTTTTTTTTCATTCTATTTCTGATAAAAGTAAATTAAATGTTTTGGTAAAGAAAATAAAAAAAAGGTCAAAAAGTTGAATAATATAAAACGTTTTTCACAATAGAATAATTTTAAATATTTATGTGAATCTTAGAAGTTTATGGCAATTGGTTTGAAACAAGAAGCTGAAATCTGAGCCAAGTATAGATAATTCAGAGTTTGTCACAAGCACCGAACGCCTATAATTGACAATCTAACTTGATACATTATAGCTTCTGGGAGACTTGATGCGATAGTTGGATGAAATACGGCCGGTTGTGATCTCAAGGGAGTGCAAATCGTTCTGTTACGTCTCGACTTGAGGGCCCCTTGAAATGTGACCTGCTATGATTTCCATTCTGTTTAAACTCCAAAATTCAGTTAAATTTTATTCTACTTTTAATTATTAAAAATAAATTGTATGTTCAGGGTACAGCAGGTTAGGTACAGGGTTTTATAGAGTACAAGATACATAACAACAAAAAAATGTATGACGTCATGTGATATTTTTTTTATTTAAATAATAAAAAAGTCATCTAAAATTGATGAATATGATTTAGCATTC
This sequence comes from Calpodes ethlius, assembly GCA_018251375.1. Lineage (NCBI taxonomy): Eukaryota > Metazoa > Arthropoda > Insecta > Lepidoptera > Hesperiidae > Calpodes > Calpodes ethlius. Next base: position 9,477 of record DWPA01001662.1, on the reverse strand, counting down.
GTTTCTATTTTTGTATTTTAGTTCACGTTTTAATTTCTTCATGTTACAACATAAAATTTGAATTGGCAATATTATTCAAATACTTATATAAATTTTCTTCAAAACAACAACAGTTATATCATCTCGAGCGTTTTTACACTTGTTAACAAAGGCTCTGCTCATTAAATATTGAAGATTACGTCATAATTTACAATGAGACTGTTCCGCTTAAGCTTGGGGTTATGAAATTTTAATCAAAAGCTACCCTCTCCCGTATTGTAATAGGATCTAGTGCGTAATATTTCTGCGCCAGTTGTTTTCATAAAATGGGTTTTGATTAATTCAAAATAGTTTACACAAATGTTACTTACGCAATGTTGTAAATTAGTTTAAAAATTAATTACGTTCAGGCATGGAATTTTAATTGTAAATTTCGGTTTCATTAACCGGTGTTTTTAGCTTAATATCAACACTGAGAAAAAAATATTTTACTTTTTTTTCAAGTATCTTTCTTTTACAGAATTAATTTTATACTATTCAAAAGAATCAAATGTCAGTTTTCATTAACAGTATGTTATTGTACAAATTTTGTCAATAAAATAGCATAATATACGAACAGTTCATTGTTTTTTCCAAGTTATTATGGATGCATTGTTTAAAATAAATAAAACAAAATCGTACCGTCACAGAAATAGATGATAGATTTACGTATGACATTCTCTGACACGGTGCTGACATCTGCGTGATCATTAGGGCCCAAGAGAGTTAAATTAAAAAAACGCCTAGGGCTGACAAAAGTTCATTAATTTCGGTTTGTCATACGCTACTAATTTGAAGAATTTACTGCCTGCTACTAATGGCCCAGTTTCCGGCAACATATCACCGAAATATTTAATCCCTTTGAGTTTGCTAGTTGTTACTAGGACTGTGAATGTATTTATGCGCACGTTTACAACTATAATCGTTGGATGCACTCATCAAAATGAAGTTAAGATCGTTTCATTTTATTTATGGCCTGAAATTTCAACACTTTAGCAAGTGTGGTCTCTGAAGTTTGTATAATTATAAATACACCTGTCCGATGCTATTGAATAGGATTGTTGGTGTTTGACCTGTAGTGTTTATTTTATACGTTTCTAAAATGAAGAAATTAATATATAAAAGTAGGCTAAAATTGTATTCCATGACATCAGAAGTCAGTAATTAATCTAAGATTTAAACTAGGCCCAAGCTGGTATTTAACTGAATCATATACCATATAAAAACAATTGCAGGAGAAACCCTCACCAGTTGTTGAGAGAAAAACAAAACAAATAACCAGTAATGATTTCCAATTCCAGCCATTTGTTCGAAAGTTTTGTATTAGCCTACACAACTCATAAAACTTATGCTAGCGCTATTATAACAACAGTATAATCTTTATTCCTTCCAAAGCGTTAACAATATTTACTGCCGGAGCTAAAACAAGTCAGCACCTGGTATCTTAACGTGTCAAGTAAATTTCGTTGTGATCATAAATACGAAGATAGTTGTATTTCCTCCTAACGCCCGAGGTCAAATTTAATTATCATGTATACGATGAATATCTATGAGTTCTTGAACGCCTACAGTAACGTATAAATCAAGTATCCATTCGGCCATGTCGGCTCATATTTTAGCAGCGTGCTTAAACAATGGTGTCGATGCTCAAAAATAATTATTTAGAGCCGTTTTAAATAAATCAACTCCTAAAATTAGAGTCTGCTATTATGCATGATTTAGATGACAGCTCATTTGTTGAGTCTCATCATCAATCGATGTTCTTAGTACGAGTTCTTGGGTAAAATGTAACCACAGAATGCTTAAAATTAATTTGTGATGTAACTAAACGGAGATAACTAGATTCAATTTAAGTTTTGTTTAATATGCCGGCATTTGCCATACTATTATATCTATTTACCTCAGTTTGAGGTAAAATGGGGGAAGGGGGATTATTTTGGAGATACAATCTTTGCAATACTTTCCATTTAGTTTGGTTGCAATTATTTTGTAAGCGTATGTAACGTGTAATCAATTAATTTAGACATAAACACTTTCGTCGTGTGTTTTAATAATAAATGGGAATTTATATCCCAAAAATATTCTGTAATACTTTAAAATAAGGTTGATTTTTGTTTGGCCGATAAAGGAGTAGATAAGCCAACACATGATAACTGGTTAATGTTACATGGACACGCGTAACATACAGTGATCATCAACGTATTGACGGCTAACAAAGAAGCAGTGAAACCATGGTTCTCCAACATTACAAACGAAAACGTAAAAAAATATTTCACACTTGATTCTAAAAGGAGGTTGCTAGCCATTACTTAAAGAACTCTACTACCTTGCACGAATAAAAATAAAGAAAAAAATAACAAACGACACACATACCAAAGTACTCAGGAATTTTCGCATTTGTGGACATGAATATAGAGAATGCGATTAAGGAAAATTTGCGGTAATAAAATGAAATAAGAGAAAAAACATAGCGAAACTATTAGGCCATACTACGCTTAGGAAATAAATACAATGTAGATTTCGTAGTAAAGATTTGTAATTCAAATCGAAATAATTGTAACAATAATAATAAAATTGATAATAAGAGTCTTATTAGCAAAGTATTTAATTATAAATTAAAGCGTTTTGAATCTTCAAATGAAAATGATTAATTAAATAATAAGAAAGATAAAAAAATAACACTCGGTAGTGGATACTTAAGACTTGGTTTTTATCTATCGTGTTTTGTAGTACGTAATAAAAAGAGAAATAGTAAAACTTTGTTTCATGACTCACAAAAAGAGCGACCACTATTTCAATTTGACTTGTTTTTATTTTCCTAGCAAGGCATAGTAATTAAGGGAACGAAACTGTGAGCCGAATCGCTGTAACTTCTGAACATGTTTCGTCTAACATAAACACGTAAGGAATAGTTCCGTGATTTGTAGAAATAACTAGATCTTAGAGATACGAGAACATACAGATATTAGGAATAGGTTTTTGGAATCTTTCGCGAGTAATCATCAGGTGAACGAACCTTAACGGACAGTACGACGCTTTATATTACCAAGTCTTGTATCCGTACTCATATTCGTCACGATTGCGGTTGAAAACATCTTTAAAATGTAATGATTCTTGATGGATCGTGCTAGCTCGTCATTTTTCTCTACACTGTGACATGACGTGGCAAGTTTTATGAAAAAATTAATAATTTCTTTTAGTAATTTGTTTGGTAGTAAATGCCTTTGATGAAATGTGTTTTATAGACGGCCCCGTAGCCTAGTTCGTAGTGACCCTGCCTACAAGGCGAGGGGTCCCGGGTTCGATTCCCGACCGGAGCAGATAGTTATGTGACAGATAAATAATTGTTCTCGAGTCATGGGTGTTTGTGACGTGTTATTTGTGCCGTCCATGCCACCCGCGACACAGGGAATCCTACAGCGCGGGTATGAGTGTGTTAGCCTTTATTTATGTAGCGTTTATTATTGTAAACCTTACGGATACTTATGACTTTTTAACAATTTTAGTATAATTACATTACTATATGATTACCCAAAAGTTAAAACCCAGTGAAGCTAAGTTTGGTGTACTTCCTTCAAAATTTAGATTTTCTGTAGTTATTTTCATTAGAAGGAGAGGGCGCAACGGCGAGAACATTATTCTCGCCGTCAGAGATTATTTTCTGCATTACGCATAGAGAACAAAGCTTCATATTAATCAAAACTTTTAATCCTATTACATTCGAATTCATTTCTTATATCAAATCAGTATTCTATTTGACCAGACTGGAACTTTACACGTTGAGCCATAAAACTGAAAGAATACTTTTGCATTTCTGTCCATACCGTACAAGCGTTGGATCACATCGTTAATTAAGTCCAGTTTTTCTGGCTTTATTACTCTCGCTTCATTGTATAAGATTTACGCCCGGCGAAGGCTTCTAATGTGATTAAAACGGCTGTGAGTAATAATAAACATTTTATTGGGGCATTACATAAGCCGTGTGATGTATCTGTACGAAACTATTGAGTTCTGGTCGGAACATCACGATGCTCCTAATCAACTTTGTTTTATGATAAGTCGCTAAGAAGTCGGTCATTAGATGGAATAGTTATTGTGTTTTATTTGTAAGGATCGGTTAACTCGGGAACAACTTGAGTATGTGACTTAGTAAAATCTGAATGTGAAATGAACTCCCTAGAAGAATATGCAACAGTAAAACAGACATACCACTTGCCCGCATGTTATTAGACAGCATTAAAATACTTCTAGGAATAAGTTACATTTTGAAAATGTTTGATTGGACGATCGTTACTCTAATTAATGTATATCTTATTTTATAACTAAAATCTAAATAGCGGTTCTTATCTATTTTATCTTTGATAAGTTAACCCTTGATGAAATTGTCGATAGAGAAGCAAACGGGCCGCTAAAGGTTGAAACAAAAAAGAAATATCTCTCCGGTACTATAACCAAACATAACTCACGGCAGATTCTAAAACACGCAAGGATAATTAGATGTAAGAAAAAGCTATCTAATCAGATGAAAAAACACTCGATACACGAGTAACGCTATGATTAAAATAGGTGATACGAAACTGTACGACTTGACCTTGTTCTGCAGGATGCATCATGATCTACTTAAAGCTTAAAGTTAGATAGGGATTCTTATACTCGAAATAAGAATCAAATTTAATAAATACGTAATAAAACATATAAACTCTATTATGAAATATATAAACGTATTTCGGTGTTTCGCTTTTCACCACACCCGATTTACGCCGGCTTCTTCGGATACCCTCGAACAATTGTTTCCAGTTATTTATGACGATTCCACACTAAACGAAAGCCGAAATTGAACCAATTTGCATACAAGGGATGCTGAAGCAAAACAAAAAGGAGGGAAAGTTAATAACAACCATTGTTTGGATTTACGACCGATAATTCTATTCAGAGTGCATTTTTGGACTATTGCTGCATTCATGTTTATGGTTGTGAACTTGTGACTCATCTGAGAATTATCTCCATTAGTTTTACTACAAAATATAAATAATTTTATGTCGTATCGCAATAAAATTTAACTTAAATACTTTTTATTGTCTCATCTGAAAACATTAAATTGAAATACTTTTAACTTTGTGGGAGAGAATTTATTAGTTCAAGGACTAAACTGGAGCACTGAGATTTTTAACCATATTATTTATGGGAATATTTCAATGAACGTTTCATGCTGATCTAACAATTTTTTTTTATTAAACCAGTTTTCATAGTGCTTCATTATCGACAAATTTTCAAGCAACTTTTTAACCACTATTTTATCCTTTAGGGAATGAATCTCAAATTATTTCTTAATGCACCCTGAAGTGTATGGAACAGGGTTTCTAATTTCTAGGTCCACTGAGTTGAACTGTTTGTTGTCTGTCATTCAGCATCGTCTAATTAAGTATATAAATATTATTAGGTCATTTGTTTCTTCTTTTTTATATAAATATCTAACTAATAATATAAGAAGCACCTACACACCAGTGATCATGAAACAGAATAACAACAATGGTACAACAGATACATTGCCAACCTGAAGGAAGCGACTTACTTGCATTCGGTGTCGAGAAGAAAATTTAGATAATTAAAACTGCCATAGGCAATACTTATTACAATGGGTAGAACTTATAACTGATCATTATATAAACTCTGTATTATACACAGAATAATACATAAATACTCCGTTTAACTTACTTATATATATTACTCTGTATTAATATAAGTACTCTCTCTTCCTTTAATATGTCGGGTTCTACATACTTAGTCCGCAAAAAGAAAAAATCGAACAAAAAATATACACATAAAAAGATGAAAAGAAGCTTAGTTCCACTTTTGTTTTTGAGGCTAACAAATTAGTTTTGGGTGAAATGGATGGCCGTTGTCCTTCTATACTTTCGCTGATACGCCGAAAGATCGGTCATAAAAGGAACTTCGGGCCTTCGATATTAATATTTATTGCTCTTAATATATACGAAACACTTTCCTTAGCGAGTTATAAATAGTTTTATGTCGGCCACCCGTTAAATGGTATAACAAGGGAGTTTTATGATAGCAACTGACGCCGTATAACGCGCCATTTTTAAATTTAATGAATGTTATGTTTCGTAACGATTTTGAACGGTAACTCTTTTATTAATCAATATAAGATATAAATAAGCTGTTCTATGCTTCGCGTAGTCAGAAAATAGGCAGATGATTTCAAATTTGTTCCAAATTGAAAATCGAAGCGGCCCAAAATATGCGTAGTTCAATTATGAAATTATTGCCGAAGTGGATTCGCAAGGCAAAAAGCTCAAAAGATCACATTTTCCGAACCTCTAATGGGAGGACATTATCCGAAAATCGTTTTTGTGCGAATAAAATTTACTGGGGAAATTTTGGTAAAGCGTACCAGGACTTATCTTTATGTACACTTTTACGTATTTCGCAGCAAAATGTTATCGGCCAGCAGTTAAACGAGGCCTTTAATGTGATGGTCTTTCCTTTATTACTCCAAAGCATATAAAATAATTTCGATAAATTATGGAATCTTTCGCTGTGTAGCAATAAAATAAATATAAACAATAAAAAAAATGATATAATGATAGAAAATCGAGTGGCGCCAGTAGATTTATTACGTCATAATTCAGTGAGGTGTCTTTGAATATGTACTACTTTGAGTATTAAAGTATTTTGTGAGGTTGATTCTTCACATTGTGAAATACGACTCGAGCCCAGCAGTGGAATAGATATGAGTTCAGTGTGTGAAATCTTTTTGTTTTAACACAGCAATCAATTTTCATTCCATGAATAAGACCGTCTCACGCATAAAATATGAATTATATTGTATGTTATAGGTATAATATATACTTTATGACTTTTCGATGTTTCACCATGCACCTGCTATACCTGTATTAACTCGAGTGTCAACGGGATTGCCTGAATATGAATTAATTAACGAAATAGAATAAGCACGTTAAATGCTTGCTACATTAATGGAGTTTTACACAAATTTAATTATTCGTTTACTTGTGTGTCAATTAACGCATTAAATAGTGCGTTGAACTGTTGGCCATATTTGCGTAATATTATTTTTAACTCGTTAATGCGTAAGGACACAGATGTGGTAGGACATCAGAGAGATTTATCTAATATCTTTTGGTGCAGACTTTACTACAACTTAACAAAAACAACAAACTAACATAATGTATGCTCAACCTGAAGGTGACTTTCTTCAAACTTTTATCTAGGAAACTTTCATACTTGCTCGGTATTCAAGTTTACCAAGTTATTATTTATTTTTGCCTCTTTATAGCAATGTAACATTTCGGTATATTTTCTAATCTTAACTTATTAATCTTATCAATATAATATGACAAACAACGTGTTCTAGAATCACACATCCGTTGATATATCGACTTACAGATACGAGCCTACTTTATCTAACTAAATTGCGTTGCGTTTTTCACAAAAATCGCTAAGGCAATTTGTTTAAATTACTTTCCTATGCTAATCTGCCTCGTGTTGCGAATATATTCCTTACGAAAAAAAGGAACGTAGTCGACGCGAGATCGTCCTATCGCCTTGTTCGCCTCAAATGATGCATGTTGTGGAAGCCGGATCTTATAAAGAAAAACAAGATACTGCAAGCTATTACACGCTTTGCGTCGTAAATAATCGTCTTAGTGCGGTAAATAAATAAGTGTACAGTGTCTGTTCGTGCGAGCGTAGCTATCTGATCAGAGTCCCAGTACGCAACGAAACCCGGGAAAGTGCTGTTTAAGCCGAGATAGGGAGTAACGTAGGAGGAGCGTAAGTTTTGCGGCGTGTTAATAGATAATGAGTGCGGATATACGAGTACGTAGCTTATAAGAAAGAAGACGTCGCGTACCTTCTCTGTACGGAATACAGCGACATAACTCCCTTATCTTCCATACCGCTAAAGCTGTATCTGGTTTGGTGCACCAGGGGAATAGGGATTTAGGATCTGTGATTTATGTTCAAACATATTCTTGTCTGAAAATGAATTTATTTCTCTTTAACGCACGAATAGATAACAATTCAAAGGTCATACCGAGAGTTAAACGGATTATAAAGTAGTTATAAGTTCGAGATTGAGTTTTGAACGTTTGCGCCTAAACGGGAACTTGATTTCTCGATACTTTCAGAGTTGCGGAAAATCACGAGGCAAAATATTTCAACTGAAACTTACTAAGACAGGAACTGAGCAACTTCTGAAGTCTTATCCCATTGTTTGGATACGGTCCAAACAGATTGTTTTCGGGGCGAAAAGACAAGACAATGCTAAAAGGTAGATAAAGTTATAAAGCATCTTTTATATATTTTTTATATATAGTAAGTAGCTGTTAATGTTTAATTCTGTTCTACAAATGTGTTGAAGATCACTTAAGTAATCCTTCCGCTTATTCTAACAAATTTAATTTTAAGTCTGTCGTAGTTATGAGAGACAGGTAGACATGACATTTTCTTATTCGTTTTATATTCTAAATGACACCTAAAAATCGAAGATTTTAGTTCGGCGATGCGAGTATGAAACCCATGGACGTGGTTAGCATTTGAGGGAGCAAGTGCAGAGTCCTACACGACACATCATAAGTATAGTATCATTGCTTACTGATCTACATGAATACTACTTGTCCACCGAGTATTTTCCGAGATATAAACGAATAGGATATTTAAAGTAACCGTAGGCTGTTTCTCTGCCCTCTTTCCTCAGCTCGGTAATATCATGGCGTGAGATGTTATTGTTTACTTCAAATTTATGAATATCAACAACGTTTGCGTAAAGAAACTCACCGCCAACACTAGCAAGAAGCTAAGTCATTAACGTTTATTTGATTTCACTAATACAGTAACGAGCTCTTCAAACTGGTAAAATACGAACGTACATTTACACAACGCCCACATAGCCTAAGCTAATGTAATACCAATCTCGACGTAAAAACCGGACTTAACTCCGACCTATTTCCTCGCTGACACAAAATACTGTGATCATAAACAAACAGAACTTCGAAAAATAATCAATCAACGTCGACCAAGTGTCATGGAACGTTTTCAATTACAAAGTGGACAGTTTGCGCCGGTGTTTTGTGCCTACATCGTGATGAACCATCTTGTTCTTGTAATGAAGGACGGACACCCACGTAATACGTATTAATGTTTTACCTAGTGTACGCTGAGTGACTCAACCTTACACGTGTATACTGAAAAAGATCGTTAACGTGCTAATGTTATTGATGTAAATAATTTCTTATGTTTCACGTGACGTCAGTTAGTGAAACGATAATCATGATGAAATATATTTTGCAATTGAAAGTTTATTTACCATAGCTGATGAATACAATAGCCAAGTAATGAAAATATATATTCGTCAATTTCTTAAGTATTGAAATTGAATATTTTTTTTGTAATTAACTGACAAACAAGTAGACGAGCCAT
>DWPA01001661.1:0-17835 GCA_018251375.1 Calpodes ethlius | reverse complement strand
ATATATATATCTGATATGTCTCTAGTGATTATTTGATGTCCCTACCACATCTACGTCACTATTAGTGTTAACAACAACGTCTAGTTTCGTCTTAACTAACACTTTAAAAATGCTTGGTTATAATTAGAATCCTATACAAATTTTACATCCAGTTAATTCGTATTTTGATTGCCGCGTTAAAAATACTCTAAGCTGTTGGCCGTGTGTGATGTTACTGTTAACGCGCTAATTAACGCGTTACAACGTAGATGTGGCCGTGACATTACTTATACTATTTTTTCATTGGTATTAACATTGCTCCTTATATTCTTGAATAAATGTTTGTTTAAAAATTAAAAGATTTTAAAACCTATTTATTATGACACTTAGGAGTAATATTTTTAAATTTCAATAAGTTTTAATTTTGTTATATTTATTTCTCCTGGATACGACATACGTTATACTTTTAATTACTGTAATATCAAGTAGATTAATAAATGAGTTTATAAAATTCAACCTTTTCAGAGGAGCTACAGATTATATCAGTGTATGTACCTATAACACACGAGAGGACATAATAACTCATTAAGTATCAGTCAGTGACTGCTGGTATGTTATCTGTGACAGAATCTACTACTGTTTTAAACAACAGATCCCCTTAATATAATTTACTACATTTTTTTACTATCAATTTAGTCGTATAATATGCTTGGTAAAGTCTAGATGCTTGAAAAGATCTATGGAATAAAAAAAAAACACGGTTTTCTAAAATATTTTGGTCTTGGCTTCCAAGCACGAATCCAGCACTGAATTAACAAACATTCCAGTATTTAACGGTTATAATCATATAATATTAATTTAATAAATGTATAACAAGGTTTTTACTTCGTTATATCTGCTTTTCAAAGACACTTTATAGCATGTATTATTCAAATCGGTTCAACTTTGAATAATAGCATTTATTATTCAATTATTTTGAATTGTTGGTACATACACAAGAACAGAAATTATTGAGCTCTTAGGTAAACAAATACTACATTACGATGATTTTTAAACTTTTTCAATTGATGTTATAGAGAAAACACATGGAGTTTCTATGTACCGCCATCTACCGACACATGCGTAATGGCATTTATAAATAAATTAGTTTCCTTGTTTCTAGCAAGATGGAAGCACGCAGTTGCACCCCACATATGGGTAGTATTTATAGCAATTTTTAGCTTTTGTTGTATCGATTACCTGATATTTTTTATATCATACAAATTATTCTTAAACTGTTTTATTTCATTATACGTAGGTCTTTGACGTGGATCATTGTAATACTGGCAGTTAGTGATTCTTGTTTGTCGACTTGCCTTTATAGTTGGGTTGACAGGTGAGAAGATAAAAAAGATGGTTTTTACACTTCATATTGTAAAATATAAATATTTTTCTATTTAATGATCATGAATACATTTAAACTTGTAATTATCAAAATAATTTAATTTCTTGGTATCGTTCTAGAAAAAAATATGTAAAAAGATAAATTATAATATGTTATAAAATAACGAATTTCATCAAAATTTATACATTGATCATATTTTATACTTATGTATTGCAAGTCTAAACTCACTCCATTCATCGCATCTAGAGATCACAAAGACGGTTTTAATCAATTCTTAAAGAATAACAAGAAGACTAATACCTATTAATCAACATTCGATAAGTCAACTCCATAAACCATCCCATTTTAAGCCTGTGATTTATTTAAGAGGCTTAAAATTTCGTCGACCAAATTTTATTGAACTCTTTTGAAAGATACTCTTTTAATAAAGGGTAGGTAGTAACAGACCATTGAAATCGGTTTGTTTCACTTTGGCGATTTCTAATAAAGATAACGATTGACAACATCACACGGACAATGGATCATACTGGCGTTATCTGATATCCTCCACGGTAGCTACTTAAGCCTCGTGTAAGATTGATCGGATGGAAAAGTATAATGTATTATCAACATAATAATAGGTATAAAGAAAGGTATATGTGTATATGTTCTACGTATAAATCACAGTGCTGTTCCTTTATTATTCCTTTAATTATTTATTATTATTAAAAAATATATCTAACACTTCTCAGCTTTGTCGTCTTGGTATGTTGTACTATTGTAGTGTCATCTAGTGAGGAGTAGCAAGAAACTTTGTGCAAAGATTTATAAATAGTAGTAGGCATGTCATTGTATTAGAACATAAGGCTTTTAGTCTCTCATGCACAGATTAAAAATAATTTGTAATAAATAATTCCGTATAAATGTTACAAATCGAGATTATACGTACTACTTAACTTCAAATAATATTATTACAATAGATGTGTATTTTCTCTTTTAATCAATTATGCAATTCATTTATTTTTCAATATCAGTTAAAGTAAATAATAATTATAATACCACATCTTCGAGGGAATTCTTCGATGCTACTACAGTCATGCGTAGATAATTATCTTAGTTACCAAAATATTTAAATCGATGAACTTTATTTTATATTTTTATTGTATAAAGGCAGATGCTTTCAATTATTATATTTATATATATATTATATTCTTTGAATACAACCATTAATATACATGAAAAAAGAGCCAATTTATGATAACGCAAGTTTTAGTTTTTGATCGATCACGCATCTGAAGTCGACACAAGTAAAAACATTATTTTAGTCCAAAATAAAAAATATCTGCTTATATTACTCAATCTGATATCAAATATTTAATTACGTAGTATTATTATTAAGTACTTATCTTATGAATGTTCAAAATATATTTAATATATAAATAACAGACCCGTGCCTCATGGGTTTATGGGAAAATTTGAAAACTGTTAGAAGAAACATTATTTACCTAATTTATAGAAATATATAAATATTGATAGAAATGAACATTTTCTAAAGCGGTAAAAATATTTTTTACTTGCATTTTTGTATATTTAATTGTACAACAGAGGGTTTATGAAACAGAAGCGCAAGAAATGCTATGAAGTAGATGAATTCAGAAAAAAAATATATTGTCATTAGATAAATTTATAACAAAGATTGTGCGTTGATATTTTTATCTCCTTTACAGTTTATTATTGTAGAGTGACCATTTAACACCACTCTTTAATGTTATAGATGTTTGTACGGTGATTATTTAAACAAATGGTTACACTTATCATAGTTTATTTTAAGGATAAAGAAGTAGTCGTTAATTTTATTAATATATATTTATTGCTGATAAATTCTTCTGCGAAAACGTTGTATGTAACGGCATCTGAAACTAAACTGAATTATGTTATAGCGTGGGAAGAAGAAGGAAAGGCAATGAACTGTTATGAAAAGAGGAGAACGTGGGTTTGCGAGATTGGATGAAAGGAGAAGTGGGAAGAAGATAAAAGCTGTCATAACACGTAGCGATCACTTATTCTATTTTTGAATTACAAAAATGTGTAGGTAAAAGCGATTTAAATAAATAATTACATTGTTACTATTTTTTCTATATTCTTTTTATAAAACAGTTGCTGTAAATTATGGTAGGTTTAACATTATGTAACTTTAAAGAACCTCATGTATTTGTATTTACTATAGTAAATTAAAAAAGTTATAACAGTAAGAAATCCTGCTTATGACCGCTTTTTCAACGACCGACCACAACGACATCTTATGAATGTGCACGGCAACTTCCATTTGAAAGTGCGAGTGGCACGGAGCTTTAAGGTGTTGCCACTTAAAACAATTTATTGCAGCATCTTATTCATTGTGCTTTACATTAATTATAAAACGAAGCCGTCGTGTCATTCAATTTAATTAAAGAAGTAGATTTATTGTAATTGACAAATTAGATTTTAAGTGGAATTATTAGTACCCAGTAAAAATATTTATGTGTACGAGAAGGGCTAAAAATAAATGAATAATTATAACTATGTTATCGTTAACAATTACTTAATTCTTTGAACAAATGTTAAATTTATATATTTCTTTAATCATTTCAATTAATCAAATACGTGTTAATACGGGTTTTAGGTAAATACACCTCACAGTATCCTAAATCCAATATTGCATTCAATAATAATAATGTAACACACGCGATACATTTGTTAGCCTACAAAATGTTCAAATATATATCAAATATATTCAAATATATCTCATCTACTTTCGCTTAAGATTTAACGCTTAATCATTTAATAATTCACACTAGTAGTAAGCAGGAGGTAGGTAGCGAAGATTATATTAACCTACATTAAAATACTTATATATTATCATAAGTATCAGTAATATTATGCTAGTAATTATTTTGACTCTTTGATAATAGATTTGTGGTAACAAAAAGTTATTCAATTGCATATAAATAATACAATATCATATTATATATACTCATCAATTAGGGTATCATCGAGATATGTCTGGATATCATATATACAAAAATAAACTCTAATAACACTGATGAATTTAAAGTATAAAGGTACCTAAATAATTATTATTTTGTCGGGTCAACGCATCTACCTGTGCATATTAACTAATATTCAGTCAAATAGTGACAATCTAAGTATGGAACAATCCACTGTCATCCTGGGTGTTGATTGTAAATTAAACTGGGATGCACAAATTTCGGCTTCCGCGTGTGAACTAAGTGGTCAGTATATGCCATTATAAAGATAAGATAGTAGACTACATGTAGAAACAGTTAAATTTGTCTAATTTGCATATTTTCATAATCTTCATTTTCATAATCATATGACTTATGTATTCAATATTTATGTCGTAGAAAAGAGTGACGTATTAGAGTATTTATAAGTTAAAATATTATGAATATTCGTTAGAAATTTAATAAAAATGACTGTTTAATTTAAATATATACACGTCACATTATAACTAAGTACTATAATTTTCATCACAAAGAACTTTAGTATGTTCAATCAAGATATACCTACACAATCACCTAAATTGCTTACGAAGTGTTATTTATCTTTAGAGGGGTTCGTGAAGTTGTATGTAAACAGTAATAAACGTACAAATGTGAAGTTACAATATGTATCTCTCCATCTAGTTGAAGTCATTGTTCGATCCTCTTGCGACACCGTTAAGGCTTAAGTTAAAAGAGTTGTCAAGAGACGAAAAGAATATAGGTACTATAGCTATACCAATATTCCCGAAGTAATATTTTTTCTACTTTACTAATTAACGCCAGTAGAAGTTCTATAATATAATTTTATCACTGACTTATTCACCGATCATCCAAATTTCAAGATATTTCTAGCAGACCAACAAACTTAAAATCTGGAATTTATTTCGGCCTATTTAGAATTATAATTATATTACAGAATGAAAAACCGAAACATCCTGAAATACCAATCTAGGGCACGGCAGTTTCGCCGCTAAGTTAAGCAAACACATACAAACAAAAACATAGCCGTACCAATCTGATCTCATAGCTATTCAAGGCGGTACCATGGACTTAATCCACCTTAAAGTTAGTAGTTCATCTCGGTGAATACAAATATGCTCTATCAACCTTCCATAATATCGTTGTGAACAAACTACGTTAGATGGTGAGGACTGGAAAAAGTGGAGTATAATTTACAAAATGTAGTGAAATGGCATAAAAAATAGTTCTACAGATTATGTCACAATTTTTTGCAGTGTAATACCTGCGTTGCGTCTTGCATCTTTATTTAGTTTGTTTTTGATTTAATGTACCTATATGTACATCCTAACTACGAGTACAATCTGCTCAATGGGTTTACACAAACCACTTTTCTACTGACGCTCATGTTTTCCGCGCCAATTGTTATTCCCATAAATGTTCTAAGCGTATACGTGAGTAGAAAAGCATTTTATCTCGAGGTTGAACTAGCATAACGGCATTTCCCATGATAGCAGGAAGCCAATCTATAACATGAAGTTATTTGTACATAATACATAGTTATTTGTCGTAGTGATGAACAAAACCCATCTGAACGAGAGTTTATAGTTAAGTTATAGTACATATATCTACCTACACTAATATTATAAATGCGAAAGTATATTTGTTTGTTTGTCCGTCTTTCACAGCGAAATTTGCTTTGGAGGTAGTTGGGAGGACGGCGAGTACTATATTCTACTTTGTACAAAAAAAGAACATCTCATTTTTGTGGAAAGATCCATTACCGTATATATTTCAGCCAAATCATTGATGAATAGAAATGGACATTCTTTTTATTGCTATTCTTTTCACACACGCGGGCGGAGGTGCGGGCAATATCTAGTATTTAAAAATCAACTGCCTATGCCGAAACCAGGGTGGCATTGAGTACCTGATACTCATCACAAAAATGAGTCATGATGGAAATTAAAGCTATGTGTTAAATATAACTTCGTAGGATAAGACTAAGTAAGTTTATATCTGCTTGCAATTTAACCTAAACAAGCATCTACTATATAAAAATGAATGTTTGTCTGTATGTCCTTTATAGAATCGTAAACGATACATTTTAACATGTGATGATCTTTAGCAAAGTTGTTGTGTAATACCCCACGAAGGATTCTAAGTTGGTACGACCAATATTTGACAGGTGGCGCCACTGTCATTCCAATTAATTTCATATTGGCGTAGCAACGCGCGCAGGGTTCAGCTAGGGTTTATTCTATATAAAAAGAAAACTAACGAACACTGCAAATGAAACAAGTACTTGTATTTTTGCCCTTGTGATACAGTGTTACTTGTTATATAACTACTCTATTGTTTATATGCTGAGCGACCAAGCTGCTAGGTCCTGAGATAATTATTTATTAGGCCTATTACTCATACAAATATTATTCAATATAAGCTGTAAATGGTCAGTTGTTACAAAGGTATTGCCTTAAAAATCGATTAACAGATACATCGGTTCATCTCGTGTTTTAAATAAAGCCGAATATTCTAACCAGGTAGGTTAGATAGATAAGTTTGTTATCTAACATTCTAAGTAGGTATTCATTTAACATGTTAAGACTCAATTGCTTTGATTTTTACAACGGTATTATTTATTCGATTTTTAACCTTTAAAATTATCAATTCTCATTATAATCGGCTCATAAATCTGCCTTTTTATAGAAAAAGAAATACTAAAAAAAGATATTTTTTTTGCTTTTCTTCGCCGTTTGATCTAGAAAAGATCTTAAAAAGAGGTACAAAACCATTCACGTAACTCAATTTTCTTCCAATTAATTATTCATTCAATAGGAACCTGAAAACCCTGCAGGACCAGGTAAGACTTGGCTGAAATGAAATTAATAAAACGTATTTATTTATTTAAGCTAATTAGTGGATCAACCCAGATAGTATTTTCTACAGCTTCTTATAGAGAGATGCTCTGTCAAGAATTGGTAACAATGATGCCTAGATATATACTTATGATATGCCCGCAATTCGTAATATGCGCATTAATAAATTAGAAAGCACTAAGATGAAATTTTTTCAAATTCTTTTTTTTCAAAATTTAAAATTTGCCCATTTTTTGTAAAAAAATCATATAATTCTAATGAGAGAGTCAAACCCACCTTCAAATAAATGATTAATACACCATTATTTGACTGTTAATGTAATTTCTAATGAAAAAAATAAATAGCATCAATTCTACTTTACTAAAACTGACGTGAATGATGTTAATAATATTATTTTTATAAAAATGTAGTCGTTGTAAGATGCTATGTAAACTAATTCAAATCGTGAATTATACTGTACACTGCATTACTTTATATTTAAACTGCTGTGTACTCTCTAATTTGCTCTGAATTTACAGAACATACTTCAATAGACTGTTAACTGTCGATGGTAAAAATAATGGTAATAGCTGTCACAGTTCGGTAAACTCAGTATTACAGGTAGGTATAGCTCCAACCAAGAATACAGTGAATATCCGCCGAATCAAGAAGGTTAGGGCAGGCCTATGCCCAATACCTACTAGTGGGTTTATAGAGACTGATCAACCGCCGAATAGATATAATTTAGATTATTGAATACCGTGATTTTACCATTATTGCTATCCTAAATTTGACTTAAAAAACAAAAGTATATCGATTTAAACATAGATTACTAATTATAAGTATGGATGTATTTTCCAATGTCTAATTTAGGACTTTTATGTATTTAAATAACAATGAATATACATACATTACTTAATGCATAACAGTTGATCGCATCTAGTCATTACTATCTAACGATTTTCGGATTATATGCATTTCATATTGCATAATTATGCATTAACACCAGTAAGCTGATTTGTAATGGTTATTGTCATATTACCTAAAATGTAACAAATAAATTATTTGGAATTTGAATTTAAATATCCCATACGGAAAATATCCTATTTGCAAAAAAAATTGTTATAGAAATTCGAAAATTTATTGGAAAAAAAATCAATTTATTAATAAGTAATTATTTATTATTCAATTGATAAATTTATTCTGACATATTAATCAAGTTATTCTTATTTAAACCTCTATTAAATTCTATGAAAAAATTTAAATGTCCGATTTTAATTTACTATGTGAGCATTATCCGTGCTTATTTCCACTTCTATTCTTACACGTATAATGGTGCCTGAAACTAAACTCAAATTGGGCAATATTTATTCAGTTCCCTTAACGAAAAAAACTTGTCTTGATTAATTTCTTGAAAGGTCTTCTTATCTTGGTTCTTGAAGTTAAAGTAGCGAGGTCTTCCAGCCGTGAGATACCTGTAGAGACGAGCTTCTGATCTCAACTAAACTACAAAAGCCCGGATCTACAGGGTAGATCACGAATGTGCCATTTAGTTTTTTCTGTTTTCTTTTTTCATGTTCTTCGTTCTTCTTTAATATTATTCTTGTTTCTTCGTCTCTTGTTTCTTAATTTCTTGGTCTTCAAACTTATCTTAGGATTTCTAGGCAGCTCGATCTGAAAATTTAAAAGGTATTGATTTTAATTATATTCTAACTAATTTTAAGTAACATATGCTTTGAAACGAACATATATATACGTCTATATTTTCATTTATAATACTCTGTTTTAAACAAACTTAATTAATTTTAAATTTATTTATACTTTCTATAGTTACTACGTTATGTATATGAAATCAATGTAGATTGTATTCCGTCAATAAAATATTGTGATGAAAAGATTCTGGAATGATCTATTAAAAAATATCAAATATATATTTTTTTATGATAAATTTAATCACTTGTAGTACACTACTATTATTTTTCTAATTATCGATTTGACTGTGCGTGTTTCCGGTAACCTCAATACACGACTTCAAAGATTTGAATGTAGTTTTATTTTAAAGTTGAGATATATTATTATATTAGATATTAAGATAATATTTTAATAATTTTATTAATATCTGGCTAAATATTTTTTTGAGTTTTAAATAAATTAAGTTTCTTTAACCAAAAACCTTCCCGCTCCTGGTGAACCTGAACAAAGGACGAGCCATTGCTGTTAGGTTTACGAAGACTAGTGAAGGGAACTTATAAATGTTTTAAACCCCCTAATGTCTATAACCTTATTTGCAGTTGACCACATACGTACAAAGTCCGTTATATAAAGTGCATATACCCTTATCTAAAATCTCATAATTATTATAACTGTTCGGAAGCCTTCGACAATCTTCGAATATTTTTTTAAGTTGTTTTATTAATATCTAATTTATTTATTATTTTTTGAGAAAACGTATTATTATAACTAAATAGTTAAATAACTTTATTACTATATAACTATATTTCTATAATAATAGTAAAATATTTTTATTTCAAAAGTAAAAATAACCTAAACCTTCGCTTAGTCGTCATATTCAATTAAGGTCGCACAATCTACTGAAAAAGCATGACGAAGGATCACAAATCAGGCGAATCGCTCAAAAACTCCTGGGACGCCCACGAAAAAATAATCTCAGTCGCTTTCCGCAAATCATTGCGACTATTGTGTGCCGATAATGTAGTAGCGGGAAGCGTGTCTAACAAAAAGCTTCCCTTAATTGCACGAGGGAAGAGCGTTGAAAGGCGAACGAGCATTGTTTCCCGCGAGGCCTTTATACGAGATCGCTCGATTCATCAATTTCCAGATTCCAGATTGACGCACCCGACCGATTGAGATTTAGTTTCGCTATTCCAACTAATTCCTGCCGACATTCAACCTCGCTTGTCCTTCACGCTCGGCTCTCGTTCTAGATAAAAACAACGTACAGTGCACCCGTTCATGACATAATTAATCTAGCTTTTCTTCAGAGCGCTAATGAATATTAAGTAAATACTTTAGCCCGAGGCTGCCGGGATCTAATATTCGGAGCTTAATTACCTAAATAATTGAGCAGCTCTCGGCGAGTCTGACGCAGCACGGCAAGCTTTCGCCGTACAAACGATGATGAATACGTAACTTAACCTACGGATTTATTAGCACCTACGTGAATTGAGTACGTCCTAATTGACGCTCATTTATAAATCTAACAATGAACCCACGCGGGTAGCTATCGTGTAGATATCTACGACCAATTAGTGCAAATAGGTAGAGCGTACTGTATTCTGGTGGGGGGATGAACTCGGTTCCACCCTCTGCCTCCCCGGGTCTGCGTTGTGTCCTCCTGCCGTCATTAATCTTGTGCGCCGAGCAAACACTACCCTCTATAACAACTTGAGAATTGGTGATGTCGATAATATAATAATATAGTAGATGTGAATGATAACTTTGGGGATTTGGGAGCAAAGGAGCGAGCGGGATTTTACTACTCAGCATGATATCAAGAATTTCAACACTCATCTGATTGATTCAATATTAAAATTCAATATCATGATCGTGTGGTTATTCAAAATTCTAAAATTTCCTCTCGTAAAACTTGTGATAAATAAAAATCTCATTTTAAGTCGATACCAGCTTTCGCGTTTGAGCCAGACAATTCTACATTATCGAGAGTGTGTGAACGAGAAATTATTTTTAGAGAACTCGCAGACAATCGTATTTTATCTGCTCCTCCAATCCCTAACCCCCGTCTACCCCATTACCAGTAAGTCTTATATATAATGCAATTCGTAGTCGTAGTCCTCTGATTAAATATATTTTCATTTTATTTAAAGAATTTCTCCCAGACGTAGTATTATACCGCTCAATTTTATACCAGATAAATGGTATGATTATTCTGTGGAAAAGAGGCAATAAATATTCGTATCTATTGAATATCGGTAAATCTTACCTGTTCAATTGTTTTCTACTCGGGCACGTGGAACTTTCGATATCAGCTTGTTTTCCCGTGGGTCGCGCCTGGAACATTCGAACCCAAATGTTACATTTCAATATGCTGACTGAAACAACTTTTACTTTACCCGATCCCACATTTTATATGAAAGCAATATGTCTCCAGAGTCGCCAGTAAAACACAGCCGTATATCATGTTTACAGGAAAGGAAAGTTTAACGACAGGTCGAAATGAAAAAAATGTTACGGTATTGGTTACAACTGGATAATATAAATACAGGTCTTCACGTGTGTATAGGTACATACATGGACTTATAGCGCTTGGCGGTTCTTAATACCATGTCTACTCAAACTAATGCATAAAAATATTTAAGTGTTTGATAGTGTCGTGTACTTACGATCAGCAATACACACCCAAGTGTTGGAATTTATTGTAATTCAATGAAATTTTTCCAAAAAAAAAGAAACAGAATTATTCAGATTAAAAAATATGAAATCCATAAATATATTAAAATCACATGTTTATCAAAACACTATATTGTTCGACTGTTATAAGTGGTTGGTACCTAACTGATAATTATAAAGAAAATAAGGTAAACATTTTAGCAACATTTCCATCTTATCGAGATAGCTTTCAAAGGCTTCCGTGAAATACTTACACATTACTTACGGAATTGCGGTTCTAAACATTATTATCGTATTCTATTTGCCGCAGTTCTATCTACGTACTTTTTTTAGGAGAACTCAACACCATTCAACGTTAATAAAATAAACTTAGAGATAGATTGGTTTGTAAAATATTCAGCTTAATTCGGAAGATCCAAATCTCTTTAGTTTTCTTAAGCTAAATTTCCCTGTTTGGGGCTATCCGTTATGAAAGTAAAACTCGCCTTTTGTAAAGGGTCTTGTCATTCAGTTTAATAATACAACTAGTTCTAATAAGGAAAGACCTGGCACATACAAACACCTCTAATATTAATACCCTCCCTCTGAATGCCCTTTAAAATCTCCTGTGATATTGACGTGTTTCGATTGCGCTGTTGGAAAGCTACTAATGAAGCAAATTCCTGTTTCCTCATTCAATCATGGAACAAAAAGAAACGAATATTTATATTTCATCATAGAAACGAATCATTAATAATATGTTAAAATGGACATATTTTAAATATAAATGTTACAAAAATATTTCCAATAACTATAACATAATTTTAAAACCAATATTTTTTTCCTTTAGAATCGACTTCGCATATAAAATTAGAGTTAGATACATACCTAACTGGAATACTTAGATTTTCAGATATCTTCAAAACTGTAACTATTACATTGTATTTACTTCAGCTAAAGAATTGCCAACTTAAATAAAAATTGAATTCTAATTTCAAATTAAGTAAACAAGATTTTGAAAGAAACAAAGCGTTCTTTCTTTATTTTAACGTGTAACTCTTTCTCCTTTATCTGTATTTAATGCCTTCAGTAAGAATTAAAAGTGCTATAGTTTTACGGTTATTGTTTTAAATAATAGCTAGTAAAATTCCATTCTGGCCATTATTGCGTCTCGTATTAACGTATTAACATTTAACATTCCTCTCTTAACGAATTAGATACAATTTGTTCAAAGAAATTCAACATCATTCCGAGAGGATTATGTTTCATTATACTCCCTCAATAATTAAATTTTATGTCCGAAGTTCACCGTTTAATTTATTTGAGTATTCTCTCTTCAAATTTCATTTAACAATTAGAACATTATACATTTTGTAATAAATATTGAACTACAAATTGAAATTTGAATTTATCGTTACATTTGTGAACGGTTTTTTGTCTCTACTACCGTTGCAGAAAATACATTATCAAATTGAGGAACGAAACTGCAAAATAACGCCTTATTTTAAAATTAATAAAGTATATTCGAATTCTGATTATTATTTTATTTATAACAAATAATAATTCTATGAACTTCAAATCACTTCATTCCATCATAATTAGATACCACTCATTACTAATAGTAGATAATTACCATGGGAACAAACAACTACTTTTAAGACGAGAGTATTTTTTGAATCCAGAGCAGAAAGAAGGATTTTAAGATAGAACCCCAGATATAACTCTACTTTTTTCAATCTCCATGAGATAATAAATAAAAATAGTGTATGAATAACAAATAGTTCACTATTTGAGGACTCACTACAACTATAATCTATTAGTAATGTGAAACAATTTTCGTCTATCCTTGTCATTAACATAACATAACATTTCCTAATATCACGACCACATCTACATCCAAACGCGCTAAAAATGACACTACCCTAATGTGGCCAACGGTTTAGCATGCGATTTAACGCGTTTATCGACATACAATTAACGGGAATTGCAAAACGATGTATGAGTATTCATGTACGCACTTAAGTGATATTTCTTTGACGTAACAAGACGAAAATCTTTCTAAAAATATTATCCCTCGCGTTATCCTATATTTGTGTAGAAAACGACACCAATAATATTGAAAAATCTATTTAATACATTGTAAGAAAGTTTTATTATGACGCATTATGTAGTTAAATAATTTTTATTTCAATATATTTGCAAAAAAAGACGTGACACGACAGTGGCTAGCTAACTTCATGGTGTCGGTTTTTCGTGACATCGCACGCTCATTTTACCGTACGTTTTAAAAGAAGTTTAGTACTTTTAAAAACATTAACGTTAACGCAGATGTTGCAGGGCCATAATACATAATAAAATTAAAGAAAACAGTTACAAGTTAAATAATTTAAAATAAACAACCATTCATTACGAGTGGGCTCTGCACTCAGTCGCAAATCCGGCCTACATTAAACTTATTCACATTAAACTAAACTTTTCTCCTAATACACGCCTAACGAGCCAACTTTTGTTATATGCTCTTTAGAGATTAGGTACCTATTTTCACAACGGTAATTATAATCTTGCCACGCTTGGGTAAATTAAACAGTAAGGTACCTAAGTGGAAAAGTGCTTTTAAAGGACAAGGTTACCTAAAAATGCGTATGTTATTGTGCCACATTATTAAAATTACATCCTTAAACATCATGTTCTACTTTATAAAGTTCCTTAAAACAAATATGGTACCCAAATAGATCGAGGGTTTGTGTCAACCCTAAAGTGATTGACCATCTTAAGCCAATAAAGGCACAGTATTTTATAGTGATCGAAAGTGCCAAAAAAATCTTCACCTCTATCGTGTTCCTGAGAGCACGATTGGCTGACCATGCCATCATGATAAAGGAGAGAAAATAAAGAATAAAAAACAGATAAATAATTTTGAATATACATTTCGTACACAAAGCAAATTTTGGTGCCGATAAATGTGTCTTAAGATTTCTATGGCATTTAAAGATATATATTTGTCATAACTGCTCAGAAAGAAGAATAGTACCTAAATGATACTAAGGATGTTTTTTGCAAAAGAGATGAATAATACTGTAAAATCACCCACTGAGTGACGGTTCTTTTAAACTTATTATCTCTTAAAACCTTCAAAACCCGTTGAGACGTATTATAAGTTACAAAAATAAAAAAATCTTGTTTAAAAAATTTCGCCTTAATAATTGCAGTTCAATGAATATCCGGGCGGAGTTAATACCGTTGTTATAACGCACATATTTATAAACATATACATTTTATTAATTGCCGATAATTCACATATAAAACTCGCATAAAGGCGTAATGGCCGTTATGCCCTAAGGCTCAGTTTTCCCGATAGGCTTGGCTCGACGCCAGCGCGACCACACAAGATTTATATTCAGAAGCATATTTCCATACGTTGGATCGATACGCCATCGTCCCTAGTACCATTATATTTTGTCTATCCCCATATTATTGTATTCCGCTGTTCTGGCTGATCTCGTTTTTATATCAAACCTGCAAAACACAAATCCTTTGTCGATAATTTTAATTCCGATAATGTTCCGAATCGTAAGTGTGCAAAAAATAAACGAAGATCAAAGAATATTTACATTAGGATTTAAGTTTATGAGAGGAGACTTCAGCCCAGAAGTGAGACGTTTATGGGTTGTGATGATGATGATGAAGACATGTATTATATCGAATTATATGGAAGAACAATTTTAATACACAAATACAATTAAATTAAGCGAAAGAACAAAACAAAAGCAAATCAAAAAGACAAAAAGCGGGAACTATAAGTAATATATCTAAATTAAAATAACTAAGCGAGATAAAATTAGAAGGAAGTGCTCAGACACAGATAATATAACTTTTGAAATTGTTTTTCTTTAAAACACAAACAAACGGAGACCGGCGAACTGGCCGAAAGGAAATTAAACCAGACGTCAAATAAAAGAAAATAAAAGTCGTTCTTAATGGCAGCTTTTTGCGGAGTTACAATTCCAAATTCAAAAGTCCGCCAGTTTTTACCTTTTGAAATAAAACTAATGCTTTAGTACTGTCTGGTGGTGTCGGGAAGTTTTACGACGTCCTAAAGGAGAGATTTTAATACATACCTGACACCATTTACGGACTTTATGGCTTTTCATACGAAAATTCCTTAGGTATACATCTAAAACACTATATTTAATTTTCTCTACAGTTTTGCGCAATATCATTTTTGGCCACTTTTAACCTTTTTTGCTAGACCTATTCTTACATGTACTGTACTCATACATTGTAATTTTGAATTTTTCAATACGATACTACATGTAAAATTTAATTATTAACTACCTAAGATTAAGAATTCTCGCTGCAAATAAGACGATATTATTTACTTGAACATAAAAAGGTTTGTTAAACACTGAAGTTTATTACAAACTGAGTGCAATTAATCAGTTAAAACGACATCAATTAGTTTAACCGTTTCATTACATTAGCCAGAGCAAACTTCGGGCGGTTACAGTTTTTATGAGGCTATATATGTATTTTATAATGATAAACACTAATAAATATGAATCATTTTCAACATTACACGATGAAAACAATGTGCTTTACAATGTAACCTAAATTAATATAACATAAGTTTACGTATACAATTAATTTACCGCACCCTACATGGGTTCAACACAATGGCGGTTGGTTAAACTTAATGGCGTTCTAGAGAGTATCTGCAACGTAATCCCATTAAAGCGAAGCTACGAGTATGTATTTGGCTGCCAAATAAACTTGGCTTGTTTATAGAATGGCTTCAAATTTCAGAGATTTTAGGGCTTTATAGTAAATACTGTTTGTACAATTTCTAGCCCGATCTATTCAAGAGTTTCTAGGTTAGTAGAGAGTATCTTATTTAAGCTAAAGTATCTAATTTAATTTACGATTTTCTCTGCGAGAAATGTTCAGTAGATATAAAGATAAAGAGCTCTTTTGTAGTTTAACTTAAGCGGTTCAATTACTTAGGCACCATTTTTATTTGATGTAATTTAACAAAATATATGAGTCTCAAAGTATTGAAGGAGGAACATACTACAAGAGTAGATACAATATTGTTCACTTATTTAGTATTAGTACAATAATATGGAGTATCAACGGCCCCCTTCCAACTAAGGGCAGGCTTGAGGTCATTATATCCCCAAAATTGTTTACCGCCGTGTCGGAAGACGCGTTCAATCTAATGTGTAACTTTAAAACAATAATTAATTTGAGAAATTAGAAGTTTAAATTATTAAGTAAATCCAAATAGTTCTTCACTCATACACATTTATTTCACGTATGATGGGTGCAAATACATTTTTATATTAATGAATTTGTTATATAACGAATTTGGATAACGAAAAATTTTACATTTTCACTAAGTCGCTTTTTAAAGAATATATTTTATTATGTTGCATTAGTAAATGGTAATTATAATTGTTATTATCATATACCTAAGTACATGATTGAATACAGTTATTGTTCATGACAATGTAGTCTTGAGTATTAAAACCCTGTCAAAGCTCATTCAGTCTTAAGTTGAAAAATATTACGAACATATGTCTATTGTTATTGTATTTTTGAAAGTGAAGGCAGTATGGAATTATACATTAGTATAAAAGCAATAGGTACCGGTAGTATAATTTGCTTACATTTGAATATTTTACTTAAGTGAGTATATCTGATGATCAGTCTTACTTAGAGCAGATATAATAATCCTAGTATAAAGCTAGTCTGGAACAGAACTGTTAGAGCAAATTGCATTTGCATGTCGTAAATTTCCTGCAACCACTTTACTCGCAGAGACCGAGCTAGTAATGGCTCTGCAGATATTATTTGTATCTATATATTAACTCTAGACGCTATATAATATTATTTAATATGGAGATTTGTATGCAGTACATCGCTGGAGATAAATTTGAAGTTTATAAAGATTTTCGTTCGTATATTCGGTACTCTTAATATTTTTCGGTTTAATAATAGGTCTATTTTAGAAACTCGCTATGAAATTTATGAATTCTCATATCTTGATTACCAATTGCGTTCAATGTGCTCAGTGCAGTAAATCTTCATGAAAAGTTAAAAGATACGTCTGTGTTGGTACCTATCATTCGTTGCTTTTTATATAATGTTTATATGTAAATAAATGATCACGAGCAGAAGATCTGTCTGATGGTAAGTAGCTACATGGCCGTCAGCCATGGACATCAGCACCATTACAGGATATTTTCATCCCCAAAAATAGTCGACCAAGAAAAAGAGAACAAAATTT
>DWPA01001660.1:0-17844 GCA_018251375.1 Calpodes ethlius | reverse complement strand
ACACATCCGACTTTAAAAACTCATCTACTTATGCTACCATACTATTGAGTGAAATAGGCTACATTGTTTTTAATCTACATTGCATCCCTGCGGCGCCATGGCGAGTAGTTTAATTAGCAAATTTTTAGGATCCGCACTCGGTCGGTCAAGTGGACTACGGCTTGTACCACTTACATTGTGAAAGGAGACTCGAGTCCAGCAGTGGAACAGTTATGGGTTGTGATGATGGTGAACATGAATGACATAAAAAATTTAGTGTACCCATATATATATAGGGTGCCACAACGTGCAGTTTTGAACTAACAACCGACAGTTAAATTAAGTACCTGTAATAATACATAAGACAAGAATATATGTTAAAACTGAACTACGATTAGTTAAATGACAAAAATTTTAAAATTATTTCGTTTCTATTTGTAAAAAGTAATAGTTTCATTTCATTTGATATAAAAATTAACCTAAGAAGTCTCTTCGAATCTTAAAAGTCTATTTTTAAATAATTCAATCCCGAAAAAAATTGTATTACGTGACTTTTTATGTAATTTATTTTCACGACTGGGGCTCATACCTATACATATGTGGTAATATAAAGTAGTAACTTATTTTTTAGCTAACGCGGGATAACTTTCCCGCGCTATGCTAACTTTCAGCCTCTTTCTGTAATATAACGAAAACTCATCCTATTAACGACCGATAGCAGTAAAATACTTTTAGGTATACTTACGAGAGGCTTCTTGCTAAATCATCGGTTTATGTTTATAAAATTAATGGTTTTATGTTATTGAATCTAGATATGTCAAATGTATTGACATACATTCAAAGTTTGACATTTTTTATTTAATTTAACACGGCTTTGTTTCGTAGTAGAAAACATACCTAAATTTATTTGCAAGATTCGAAGCCATCGTAGTTGAGGCATCAATTTCAAAATATCTACCGTATATTTCCCGAAAAGACCAGCATTGATTGCCTCATGAATATTTTAAATGGCTTTTATTGAGTTCGACGCTGTATTTATTTCAAATGTAAAAGCTTTTACAACTTCTAGCGATCTGATTCTTGCGAAACTATGTACATACATTTATTTAAATATATTAATATATGACAATAAAACAAACATATGAGACGTTTAACTAAACTACGAGTGTCGAAATGTGGGTTCATGACCTCTAGGGTCCTCGAGTTTGGGCTCATTTTCAAATAACCCTAAACTACATCACATAGCATAGATTAAAAAGTTTACAAATCAGAAGATCCTCTTCTGTAAGTACAGGTGAATTATCTACTACTATCATAGCAGACAGATTTATAAATGTGTCCTCTATAGACGGTTAATGGAATTGTAATTATGGACATTAAAAACCTTATTTACAATTGATTTAAAATAACAAAGCCATATTGAATGATAACAATGGATTATACGTTCAAATTCATGTACTATTGTACTATATTTTATCTTTTATGTAAGTATGACGATTAGATATCTCGAGGTTGTCGCTTTAGTCTCCTGAAGGATGGCGCTACTAACGCTCCAAAATGCAAAATAATTTACTTTAATAATTTCTAAATGATACCAACAGGAAGGATTAACCAAATAAAAAAAATTATGTTTAATGTCACTCTAGTTTATCTAATCTAATTATTTAAATATAAAGTACTAATTTATTAATAGGAAATGACCTTGTCTACAAAAAACTCAACGGCAAGAAACATATTGTTTTGGTCCAGAATAAAAATAAATAACGATTTCTGATTTTGATAAAGTCAATTCGTGGGTCACGGGCCGCAACAATTAAAAAACATATACTCGGTGTTGCAGATTGTAACCATGTTATTTGAACTTTTTTGTGAATTGACATTTACAATGACATGACTACGAAAAAAAATAAGTACCTACGTTAACTTATATTCTAAGTTTTGTTAGTATAATTTATACTCACAGCGAGATTTTAAACGTGCCTCGAGTATGTTAGCAGTTACAATTTATCTGTCTGTAAATAGTATTGAAAGAGTACAATAAATATCATACATATAAACATCAAGACTTAGATGATAAATAAACTTACTTTTCTTGGCAACTTTTAAGCGTCTTGTAGAAATTACCGTCGACCGAAACATCTGGTCTGGTAATAACATTAATGATTAATTTCTAGGGAGATTATGTGAAACATACATTAATACAAATAATTCATAGAAAATATAACAACATGTACATACAAAAAATCCAGAACTCAGGCTTTAAGAAACATTAAAAAAGTTTTTTTGTAACCTTTGCATTTGGTTAGTCTGTAAATTGGCCATCGGATCCAGCTATCAGGTACAAATGCCTTTAAAATGCATAATACTACCTTATTCAACATATTTAATTCATCCGAAAAGCCTGAGATCATACGGCTCTGGGATTTTGCTTTATAAGCCCATTGCCCATTAGAAACTTATAACTTATTAAGCCTGCATACTGCATGTTGTAAACGACATTTTACTTATAGTTACGTTAACTGTAAACTTTATATATATATTGTTACTACGAGACCGAAATTTGAATTATAAGTTTAAATTTGTTTTCTCGGTCGTTGTGTGTTCTAGTGTGTCCATGGCACACACGACACAGGCAATCCTTGTGTGGGACTCTGAATGGGTAGCATTGTACAAAACCTACACAAGTCTATGATCGATGTAAACAGTACATACAGTCGCATTCTGTGCATTAAACTTCGTATAAAACGCGCACAATTTTTCATTTCTGAATTTTTGTATTGCATGCATGGCAGAGTAAAAAACGATTATTCGAGATTAGACTATATATTCAAAATTCACTGAAATCCACGTCTTATCCATGGCTATATGAGGACAGCAACCGGCTTCAACATTAAGCGTGTCCTTCAAGGTCCGAAATGGCCCCTAAATTCACTTACGATCTTTATCATCACCATGTTCGGTAAATACCAAAATTTACTTTTGTAATTACAAACAATACTATGAACCAATATACTTCATTTTAGTTTCTCGAACAAAGCCAAGGACAAAGATGGCAATACGAGCAATCGATTCTTTCTTTATATTTCACCGAGCGACCTCATTGTATCATTGACCACAAAGCATTGTATTCTTTGTGAATATAGGGTAAGACAAGATACTTAACCATTTCTGGTGGAAATTGAATTCACTATCAACCACGTAACGAAGTCGTTGAAGAATTGCTAATAATATAATATATTAACTACCATGGCATAACTTCGTTCGCGTGGGAAATTTATATACACGAACAGTTAGATACCTTTCACTTCCCAGCGGCGATTACTGCAGCCCCCGAGCTAAAGTCCGTCTCTTATAGTCATAAACGGGTAAAGCTTGAGTGGAATTCTGAAGGCTTGGATCATTATCACACCTAAGTACTACTTGTACTAACTGTTTCAAGCTCTGTGTTTCGATTTAAAGGGTGAAGGAAGGCCCGTGATACTTAAAAAAAGAACTGGTCAAGTGCTAGTTGAATTAACTTAGAGAGGGTTAATTTTAAGGTAGATTTTAAACTTTTTTTTTATTTATTTGTTACTTTCTTTCCGCATTAGGTACTTACTAGGCGTGTTGGATACCTCACTTAGTCAAGATAAGCTAGTAGTACCAATAGGTAATTTATCTAATATTCTCTCATATAGTCTAACGTGAATATGAATTTGTACGTACAATATTGCGATATTTACCCTGTTTTTTAGGACTTACAGGTCTACTAGTAATGTGTTATATAATTAAAGGAATATTATCTGCATTTGTTTTTCGTAATCATAAATAGGTAAGTTTCGGAGATAGCCTCAATACAAGTACTTTTATTTGACAAGTCTCATAATAATAATCATATAATTAACTTTCTTTTTATAATTTAACCTCCAAAAGCTATCTTCACGTTAATGTATTTATGTATCACATGATGTGAACAACTTTTCTTAACTAAATTATGCCGGTTTATATATCCATAATCTCGGGATAAGTTTGTTGTTCAGCTACTCGTAAAAGCAAGTATAACGTTTTAATATTTGCTAGGTAATACGTACTGTA
Organism: Calpodes ethlius; assembly: GCA_018251375.1. Taxonomy (NCBI): domain Eukaryota; kingdom Metazoa; phylum Arthropoda; class Insecta; order Lepidoptera; family Hesperiidae; genus Calpodes; species Calpodes ethlius. The sequence continues at coordinate 13,791 of DWPA01001660.1, read as the reverse complement.
GTATATATGGATGGATGCGACCGTAAATTGGTTCGAATTGTCAAATAAAATCGGAGATGATATTTCGGGTTCATAAAAGTAAAATGTTTAAATTAATTGTTATGCACAGCGGAATCTTGTGTTCTGAAAATAATCTAGACACTCAACAATTGGCTGCGACAGTCGTACCAACAGGCGTACGATCTCTCATTTGGCTGTAATAATTCCTGAAATTTAAATAACCCTTCTCCTAAATAGAATACATAACTCTGCATCAAAATTTTCTCTGACATGTCTGAAGTATACACATATCGCGAATATAATTATTTATCACATAATTGTCTCCAAACGGAAACAGGGTTCGTACACTTTTATAACCTGGTTGAGTGACCATTAATTAAACTACACGGTTTACGAACCTACAAATGAAACTTTCCATCTCAACCCTCAGAGGTAACGATGCGTTTGTGACTCATATACAGAATTTTATTCCTTATTTGGTTGGTAACAAATGTCTTCCACATTACTATCACGGTGCCAATTCCATATAAATACGAACTTCCGTATTATATTTACAAATATGAAAAATTTTAAGTCAGCTAAAGTAATATTTGCTTCGCGCGTTGAGTCCAAATAGCTTCGATGAATAATTTATAGTATTTGGATTGCGGCTATATTCAAGGTATTATTTTTGGATTATGTTAGGTTTCAGGGTTTAGGATTTAGGTTTGTTATTTTGCAGCTTGACCAAGTGTAGTATTTTGATGTTGGAGGAATATTGGTGACCACTACTAGTAAAAAATTTGTATACTTCGAAGATCATGTAACAACAAGGGGCCTGCAGTTTATCTTTAAATATTAATGGTTGTATAAATGTTTGTTGTCATTATTGTGCCATAGCAGACGTCAAACATTTTGTTTACATTTATGTATCTAAAGATTACTTAATATTAAAAAAACACTAGTTAAAATGTTTCGAACTAACTGATTAAAGTCCAGATGTTAGAACTACACGAAAATTATATGATATTGATTTATTGACACATTGAGCATTAGTTTAGATGTAAATTGTACAACTGACAAAAATATTCGTCAGTTGACTTGCGTGAAATTATAATGATATCTTGTGTGTAAGATTTTGTACATAATATATCTTCATCTAAATCTAGATATAGTATATTTTCAAAAGCGTATATTTATTTTCATTCAAAATTGACCACATTGATATTTATAATGTAATTAGATAATTGCATTGCAAACATAATAACATTTTACTTAACCAGACAGCGGGTTGCCGTGGAGAAATGAGCGTGCTATTAATGTTTCAAAATAAACGAAGCAAAGGAATTCATACCGGGAACCGAACCACTTCAGTTCTAACGTAACTCTCAATTATAAAGGTTTAAAAAATAACTTTGTGCGAGAGCACTCGGTTATCCGAAATCCCTTCACGACACCGGTAAGGGGAAGGGAGCTGAGAGCTCTTGGTTCGACAGATTTACTTTGAGCTAACGTCTATGGCAATTTACTTTCTTCGCGTGGCTTTTTGATTTTCTTTGATACTTTTGTTATAAACTAGATGTTGCCAGTGGATTCGCCCGCGTGTCAAAAAGAACAGCAATAAAAAGCTCGTCTATTACTTTTTATTATTGGTTGCTAGACAATGCTTTGTTGTTAGAAACTTACTTGAATTTTGTTTAAACATACATCGTAATGGATCTATTCTCAGATATTAAATGTTTATTCAGGGACATGAAATGTTTCTATGGTACCCGTCGTCCTCCCAAATATCTCGAAACCAAAAATGACGCTCCGTTGAGCCGTGGAACAAACACGCACAGCAGGAGAAACAAACACACTTTCGCATTTAAATTAACTAAGAAATTTCAAAATTTTGAATACTCTGCGAATTTGTTGGTTAGTATATTACGTCAGCTAAAACAATTACTTCAACTTGATGATAGTTACCGGCGTGGAGTAATCTGGCCGCCTGGCGACAGTTTTTAATGTTCTATTTAACCATAACCTCTGGATAAGTTCGTAAGTAAAACAATAACTCTGACGTTTTGACAGTTGCTAGGCAACTAATTTGAGGACGATGCTTAGATAAAATATAAAAGTAGCTGTAGGTCGTGGTATCCTTATATAAGAAAACTTGCGTCCTTTTTAAGTCAAATACTTAAAGTATGTAATTCCAACGCTTTTTCCTATTACCTAAGAAAATACATATTTGCTTGTATCTTTGGATTCACTTATACAAGAACACATCGTTATAAGTTAACTATTAATCTGAGATCTCACTATCCTTAAAATATTAACTTAACAGTGGCCTCATCTCAGTTATTTAATTGAAGTGGTCAGTGTCTAACCACTTTAGTTTATATTTCAATGTTTTACGGTTTTTATAAAACTTGCGTCAACAAATACAATACGTCTAAAGTAACAGTCCTGAAAATCAAAATCTCAAGCTGCGTATATATAATACAAGTTGAAGCTTATACAATATGCACAATTTATGAAAGAAATAAATAAAAGGAGGTTTATTATCCATGTTCATGAATCCAAATATCATTGTAAATTTAAAGTAAAATTATATTAATTTATAATCGTTTTGCAAACGGAATACCTAAAAAGAAATATTGTGATAATAAGATAATTTGATAAATTAAATATGTTTGAAAGACCTATCCAATGATATTCTACAACACAATGGGGTAGACGAGGAAAATAATCACTATAAGTGTTGGAAGGTACACTGAAAAAAATATTTAAAGACTATAATGTAGGACTATGCCTTTGATTCGATTTGTGACATTGTTAGAGTGATAAATAAGTCTACTTATTACATCTACTTACACATGCCAAATTACAGCATGAAGTGTAACCCTCATTCTACTCTTATATATTATTATAAATACATTCTCATGATACTCCCCAGTCAGATCAAAGATCTGAGAACCAGGAATATCCTACAGTTTATTAAAACTGTGGGACTTGGCGACCAGATCTAACTCTTAAACGGGTACGGCTGCAATAATAATAATATAACCCTCATTCGTTATTATAATTGTCGTGAAAATATAAAATAATGATTCTAGATTAATTAAAACGTTACTGGTTTCCTGTTAATTCTATATATAGAATATAATTACGAGACTGTCCTATGGTTGGGAATGTGTGTGGACGTAAATACCGAACTAAAATCAGTTATAAGGAAGGATTGGAAGTATCTCGCTGCTAACTATGATATAATATTTAGATATCAATTTATCCAGATAATGTTCATCATATTTACATATTAAAATATATATTTATATTACTTATATTATTACTAATATAAAAATTGTCCTGTGAGCGTTTTACTTTTATTTCGATTATTTTTTTTATTAGTCAGTCTTATCTTTGTCGTAAGGTTTATCGGAGGAGATTTGGCAATTTTTTTAACGTTAAAATTAATAATAATTGGGCAAATGGTTCGTTTTGGGGCAAAACATATGTCACGTTTTGAACTAGCTTTTGACCGCAATTCGTACGTGTGGAGTGTTGAAATTTTAATTATTTATATCTCGAATTCTAAGCAGTGTATCAAAGTGAAAAATTAACGAGTTTTTAAGTTACATCTCCTACTACGTAAAAATAAATAAAATCTTAATTCGTGTAAATTTCATGCAATTTCGTAGTAGCTTTCGAATTCGGATCATTGGGAAGAAAAAGAAAAATTATAAAGATTGCCTTGGTTACTGTTATCGTATAAAGTCTCCGCATACTAATACATTTACTTATATCTGATATAAAGAAACCTTCCAGTTACAATATTATTATATGTTAGATAACATTGTTCTTTTCTATATGGAACTCGAAGGTGGCTATGTATGTCTTAAGGAATAACTTATCAGGGTGTGGGACGTATATATGTAGTTCTCATTTAAATATATGACTACAATGTGTTTGGTTTTTTTCCCATATAAATTAAAGCTAATCTGTTCAAAGGGTAGATATATACAGCTTTAGATCCAAAAAGAAACGTCGCATAATTTTTGATGTAATTAGGCACCAATATAACATTTATTTCTACATAGTGACGTCTGGATACGGTCGCATTTCTTAACATTATCGGTTGCTTAATGCCAGTCACTGGCTACGTAGTAAATCATTAAGTTTTTAACTGTTTATTTATTGTAAATACCGCTGGCGTAGGTTACAATCTCTACGTTCAAACTGGAAAGCAAAGCCAAATATCGCACGAACATTAAAAGTCGAGCTCAAAAATAACTGTTGACATCATAAAATAACATTACAAAGCACCTGGACACAAATTACATTAGGTGTGCTATAAAAATAACCACAGAGCGACATCGGCTTATAACCTTGTCTCGGCGCTCGTTCACCAAGTTACCCGGTAGATGGCGTTACTTGTATCAAATGATAAACTCCCCGTTTTATGTACACGATACTTTTTCAGGTTATGTGCCCGACGTAATTAGAGATTCGTACGGAGTTAAATGAGGAAAAACTTGTGTGGAATCTTTTTATTAGGTACAAATGCTTTGAAATATCATTTACTGACGAAGTACGAATGCCATGTGGAATTTTCGTGCTACAAAGCTGCTCACCCGACTGTTATCTTATCTGTTGTTTGTGAGATTGTGTTATTTATTCTAACGCGTATTTAATGCCAATATTACGTGTATCGCTTACATAAGTACTTACCTACTATTTAATGTCATTTCTAACTGTGTAATGAACGCTGTGATTAACAAAAATCGTTCATAATAATGACCTACAAAAATCGATCTATTGTTTTAGAAATACTGTTAACGTTGATATTGATTCGTTGCGTGTACAAAGTTCACGATGTGTACCGTGCGTAATTGAATTGTGAATAATGAATTGACCAGAAAGCATGACGTAACCCTACACCCGTTTTATGCCATAAAAATAAGTACCATCACGAAACAAAAATATAATGAGAGCTAAACCATAAAACCTCCGATGCGTTGGACTTTAAAGAAAAAGAAAGAAATAATTTAAGAGGCTCCTAAAATAATCTATCAACAAAAGGTATAACAAAATGGCGGACGACGAACGAGGCGCGTAGCGTTCTGAAAGCGTCCGTCTACGGGATAATTGCGTCTCGCTCTCGCGATACAGCTACGCAGGCATTAGATAAGGACGGGTGTAGTACCCCGTGGGGCCTCGTGTCAAGGTGACGCGGACGTACCCTCGGATTGCACACATGCGCAGATTTGCGCTCGCGCATCGCGTTTGTCCCAATTTGCGAATTATAATTATGTTTACGTTTCATATCGTTGTTAGCTTCTGCTTGTGGGATTTACATACTTACATTATTTTAACATCACTATAGCTTATTATTATGCAATAGTTCTCTTTCATAGACAAGTTAATGAAATAAATCAATTGATTCAGAACACGTGTCGATTGCCGTTTTGGCATTATAATTATTTAAATATGGAATGGAAATTTCAATATTGTACTGCAAAGTATCGCACAGTACATCAACATAATAATGTCTCATAATTACTATGCTATTCCTAATAAAATTAAACTCGTGCTGTTCATATTATATAGGTACAATTAATAAAACACAATGCAGTTTTGCGCATCGGTTTAGCCACGCTTGGCGGTGAGCCGAATTACTTACCTTGGTATTTATAGTCCACGAACATTTCTAATTCTTATTTCTATCAAGTTGGCAAAACTTCAGTGCCTTTGTTTTGTTACATAAGTGCTTTAAGTGTTTCTTTGATAATACCTTGCCCTAAATTTATTTGACTCGTGTTTAGGCGGTTTAAGTTTTTAATTCTAGTAAATACGTGTACTTACTGTATTGATAACTAAGAGCTGGATTTTGCTAGGACTGGCTTTTTGGACGACAACATGTAATAGTTTGAGAGCCAGGTCTTTCCTTCTTCTTCTCTTCTTTTTTGATCGGTAACCAATCAGTAATATCTTTACTATCGTTAATGTCAGTCAGCGACACTAACCATTTAGCATCAGATGGATCGTTAATTCGGATTTCGGCTTTTTACGTAAAAAAGTTACCTAAATACGTCTATGTTGAAAAATAGAAAAGAAACGCTTACAGAACATCATTTAGTTCGAACGTAAATGATCGTCTAAGTATAGTAAGGGCTGCGGTCGGTACTTGGATGAGTGACCGTAAGTATGTAAATTTCTTTAGTGTTTCGGAAGGACGGGTCGTGGGGCCTAGTAATTATAGTTAAATAGTAGTCTGTTTGAAGCCTGTTACTTCCTGCATCTCACACAGAAGGCACATTCATTAATTTCCCATGAGACGAAACTATTTTCTGAACCCTAGTTCAAATTGTGTTCTAAGTTAGAGTTTATTTAATGTCATTTTACGATAGAAATTTCGAATGTGCAAGATAAGAAATAAATGTATGTCAAATGGAATGAGATTAGGATGTAAGGGCATCCATTCATCATTGAGCCCTAACCAACCTCACCTCCTCATGGTGTACTCCACTGAACAACATACGAGGTTATAGCAAACGTTGCTTCCTGTTCGAGCGTCCTCATGCTGGGTGTTGCAGGACCCATTTTGTTCCCGACGGTATGTAAGGTACTGTTTTGTTAGACAAGACTCTTCACCCTTTTTTTCAAAATTAAGCAATTTTTTGATCGATGGTAGAATAAAATACAGACGTTCATATGTGTGTTAGTGACACCTATGTGAATAAAATATTTTGTATTGGAATTTGGATTTTAAATCCAAGGTGGTAAGTTTTTTACACATCGGGCTAGCTCCCCTTTTCTAAAATCAACCCTCAAATGTTTTTTTTTCGTATTTCGATTGCAGTGTCAAAAAGTACAAAATATTGCGGGTTTCTCAGCTTACTTTTTGGCCGACAAACAGGTACTGTTATGTACTATTTATGTCTTTTGACGACTGTCAAGTTACCATCATCATCTCTTAATTTATCGGTTTCTTATATACAATTACTTCTTTAAATCTATAGGGGAACGTCGAGATTTCAATTATATTTAGTAGTAAAACTCTAAAATAATTTTACGTGCTGTGCTCCGGCCTTCATTTGCTTCGACTTATTAGAGATCCAGAGCACAGAACAAGTTTCCCTTAATAATTTTAAATCTTAATTCAATATATGCTTCATTGCAGCAAGTTGGTAAAGAAGTTAACAATTAATTTAAGTACTGTAAGACATGCTTTGATATGCTGTCTGATGCCATTCGACATAATTTAACGACAACTGTCTAATTTTGCGTTTAGAACCTCTCATTTTCTTCCATATTTGCCGTTAGCGCTCACAGATTAAACTAACAACTGTAGTCAGAGTTGCTTAACTCTCTCTATAGCTTACGATTAACACAAACGCCGGCTATGAATGAAAATTACCCTAAGCAATGTGTATTTATATTAATGATATAATGCTAAATAGGCGTTACAGAATACGAGTGGGACTTGTATCTATCTATTAGCCTTTGAAGGTCCACTGCTGGACATAGGCCTCCCCTAATTTGCGCCACTCAGTCCGGTGCTGAGTCTTCTGAATTCAGCGAATACTCTGTAAACCAAATATTCAGAATACGAATGAATAAGTGGGTCTTAAGTTACTCTAATTTGTTACTGCCTACCTACACTTAAGCGATTATTTACTTTTTAGCTATAATTGTATCTTTACGTTTCAACAAACAATATTGATACATAGATCGAATAGTCTATTTTCTTTGATTCTGTATCATAACAACGAGTGTGTAAGGTAATATTAAAAGTTAATACATATTAAGAAATTAATTGTTAATCGCAGTGAAATATAGACGGGTTGTAGAAGCAGACTTATATCGAATAATGGACACACAGATAATATCGTATATATATTTCAAGCTTCATCTTCTTAGAAAACTTTCAATGCAATATATTACTTAAGGGGGAGAAGTACATAAGAGTATAAGACACTTTGAAAAGTACATACCAATTCTAGTTATTACTTGCTAGTAACCGCCCACGTACCGCATCGGGAACCTTTTGCCTTTTATCTCCACGCTAATAAATGTTTAAATGGAATTCTTCATATTTATATTTTACACTTTGAACTATAAATTCTTCTGTATTTGTATTAATTGGTTTCTCCGAAACGGCTCCAACTTTTTTGACGGATTTTTGTATTTATATAATCTTTTACGGTTAAAATTGATCGAGGTAAGTGATATCTATGTTACAATATGTTTTTACTTTGACCAAATGTATTTATATTTTATTAAATATCATATGTTATTGAGTAAAATAGCATTGGTATTGGTATTCAATCAATGAGTACAAAGTAAGTTATAAAAACAGATGCTGCCAATTACACATTTACGCGAAGCTGCTAGAATGAAACAGACACTAATTAATACTACAAGGCAATTAATAAAAACCGTATGTAGACAACTTAAACCTTTTCTGAGATAACACACAGAAAAAACGACAAACACGCAAGAAATTCTAATCATTATGGAATTTATTGTGTTAAAAGATACCCCTGCGAATTTTTTTCCTCAAATTTAATATCATCTCATATGTACTTATTGGAGATACATTCTTTATATATTCTTTGTGTGTTGTCTGTTTATCTATCTATCAGTCTTTAAAGGTGCTAGACACAATCCTGCCGTAATTTATGCCACTCAGATATCTTTGTGAGCTTGCGTAGGGAATATATGTTACAATAAAAGCAATCCATACAATCTCCAATACACAGTGTATCGTTTGAATAAATAATCACAATCACAATAATAATTTTAATATCATTCCTGTTTGTATACAACTTGGTGCGCTAATGGTTTCTACTTCATGACCCGACTTGAACGACCCAACAAGATCCTCCATCAATATCTGAATATCTTATCCACTGTACGTGTCACGAGGCATTCTCCGTCGAACGATATTCAAAATAGCACTGGCGTTTCAATTGGTTTTCTTTATTGATGGCCGGACTCCGACATATATTAATACGTTACAGTTTTTTCATAAATAGATACCAACCTACCTGTAATAAGTCACATGAAAAAGGCAAAAATATATGGTATATTTTTTACCGGAATATACTATATTTTTCGGAATTTTGGAGACCAATCGTACATTGTCGTTAGACTCTTTATACATTGCCGAATTACTAGAAAAGCTAAAATTGTTTTCTGCTGTTTATAGCAATGTATAACAAAAGAGTCACTAAATTTAGGAAAAATGTAATAATCCCATTAATAGGCAATAAGGGTGGCGTTATTCATTCTGCTATAGTCATATCAATAAACTTCCGTAATGGCGACGCTTCGTTCTTTAATAATGTTGAGTTAAACCAAAATATTTCGGTGAGTAAATTTACCAACAACCGAATTATTGGTCTACTTTTCCTCAATTCGCCAATACAATAACATATTTACGGTGTTATTTACCGAAGTCCAATTTATTATTGATGGTATGGATGTAAGGTCTGTTATTTAAGCATTTTGGGTTACATTTAGATCAATAGATTGATTAATTACATTGTAATTTTCTACTGCAATATCATCTCTGAACAAAACGACCGGCGTCAAAGCCACGTTTTGGGCCACAGATCTCCTTTCGTCTAAGTTAAATTAAAATATAGGTATATTAAGTTTGCAATACGATGGAATTAAGTATGTATGAACAACCAACAATCACTTGCTTGGGTAAAGGAAAACATCGTGAGGAAACCAACACAGCTCAGAGTTCTGCATAATGTCCACGAGGGTGTGTGAAGTCTACCAATCCGCATTTGGCCAGCGTGGAGGACTATGACCTGTCCCCGTCACCCCACCTCATATGTACCCCTCACACTATGTGATGAAACCCGACCCCAGCAGTGGGACAGTCATGGGTTGTATTGACGATGAACAACCAAGGCAACGCGTGGTCGATGTCTATTTCCGTTATTGATTGAGTATCTAACCGTCAGTCATCATATAAATCGTAACCTAATAGAATTATCAAATTTATAAAATCTGACTAATGGTGAAATATATATGTTTTGTATAAATATAGCATGCAACGAAGGTCAAAGGAAGGAAAATATTAAGCTTTGGACACTTTTATGTTTTTACGGTCAAAGTTTAATATACCTAAGAGCAAAATAATAATTATTAATCACTATTTCATGTCTAGTTCGAACAATAAATAGTATAAAACATCAAACATAGTGCGTTGTTGAAAACGAAAGTTTGTTATTATGCTCTTATTATAATATTTCATAACGTACCTAATTTTCCGGGTCAATTTATATGTGCTGTCATAAAGTAACCGAGTAAAACGTGTGCGAATCTAATTCACTCCACATTGGTGCGTAGTTTACGACCAATAACCACATACGGTGCGTAATAAGGAATTGGCCGTTTGATCCTAATTTAATAGTTTTTAGGTGCGGATACACAACTAAGACTTGTATTCCAAAACGAATCAGACTTATGGACTACTTATATGTTTTACAAGCTGTGACCGCGACTCCGTCCGCGTGGAATTGAACAAAATGTGCTTCACTTTATTTTGTTTTAGTGGCCTAAGTTACTCCTTATTACATCATCTACCTGCCAATGAAAGTCCCGTCAAAATCAGTCCAGCCATTTCAGAGATTAGCCAGAACAAACAGACAGACAGACAAAAATTGAAATAATGTTATTTTGGTGTATGTAGCGTGGTGTATGTATATTCATATGAATGTAGTAAAAAGACGCTCCAATTTTATTTATATGTACATATATATGGCTTGACTGTATAGTAGATAAATCATTATCAAACACTATTGTATTGGATTTGAAATATTTTCGAAGTACATAAAGTAATTTTACGGTTTATTTCAGAAAAGGTAGCTGTCTTGTCAGAGAGAAGAACCTTAAAGCTTAACGTCAATAATGCCAGCATTGATCGCGCTAACTCAATTCCTCTCAAAAAACAGAAATGATCTACAAATTTTCCCTCGTAATTTTCGAACTTTCTAACACAATTCCTCTCAAAAAACAGAAATAACCCTTCCCTCTTAATATTCCTAAACATGGGTGCCATCTAGAAGCTCACTCGAGATCGATTAGAAGAAAGACTCGAAATTCACTCAAATGAAACCATATTTTTTAGTATCCATTACACTAAAAATATAGATAATAACATTTAAAAATCGCAATATTGGTTTTATATTAATAGTCTGCATTTCATAGAAATTTGCTCAATGAACTTTCCACAATATTTCGCACACGTGGACGCCCACTCGAGTTATATCGAACTGGTACTGCGTGGGTGTCGCAGTAGCTACGCTTGCCTTAATATATGAGCATTATTAATATCCCGATCTTTCAACTCGTATTAACCAAAACGATTTCTCATTATGTAGGTAGATACTGAATACGGCGTTAGTAATTACGTTATGATCTGGTTTTAGCTGATTGACGTATTTCGTTACTTAGGTTTTTATATTATACATGAATAATAATAAAACATGTTGTCTATAATTAATCCTTTTTTTAGTTAGCTTACTTATCTATAGGTCTGTACTAACATTATAAAGGTAATTATTTGTGGTTGAGTTTGTATGAAAAAGTAAATCTTCGACACTACCTATCTAATTCTAAAAAATATTTCAACAATAGAATGCAACGTTATGCTGAATTATTACACCTCAACATAAAAGCGGGCTGCTAATCTTTTCCGTAGATTTTTTTATACACATAAATATTAAACAAATGTTTCTCAGATTGGACGTTGCCATCCCCTTGTTAATGCTAAACATTTTAAGCTAGGGTTGCTGTAGAGTTGCAAGAAGTTATTATCGTTGAAGTGATCAAATCAAAGAACGTATAGTATTATGTTTTCCGATTATTGAGACTAAAACATTTCATAAGGGTAATTAACAAAATTGTTAGCACAAACAACAGCGGTTACGGTAACAAAAGCGGTTAAAAGTGTGGTTGGCTCTCAAAAGAGTCGGTGATTGAAATTTGTTAAGTGCAAAAAAAATAATAGAAACATTATATTAATTAGAAGCTCCGATTGATATAATAACATGAATATCATTATATAACATACGTTATGCCACGGAGGTTATATCCGAGGCCAGCGAGTGGCATTAAAACTTCCGGTATTCGGATTAGCCATTAAACCCCTATAACAATTTTACTGTAGCAGTGTAGTTGAGTAGTCTTTAGGCCTTCTTTGTTCAAGGTTAGACACATGCCCTGTAGTGAGCCATTTAGGGGTTGAAGTCCGAGTGTGTCGTATGTGGACATATATAAGTATTCCAACATTTCGAACGCGAAAGGCCGAGACAGAAATATAAATATCACGCATACTAGTGTTTTCCCGTAAGAAATATAACTAAAGAATGTCATTTCGAATCTATTAATGAATTCTGCTTGATACATAAGATTGATCAAAAAACAGACAAAAGTGTTACAAACAGATCATTTGACATCCATAACAAGGCCTACGTATAATAAATATGTCATTATATAATTGTATGAATGAAGTATGTACTTAAACATTTTCAACACTATACAAAATAACGTCAACCGAATCAGCTAGTTATTAGTAAAAGTTGTAAAAAATATTGTACATAATGATCACAACAGTATCAACATAATGACGGTGTGTACACGCTCAGTTTGTCTAACATTGTAAGGGTACATAGAATTGGCTTTGTTCCGTTAATTAGTTCGGACGATGCCGAGCCGATACGATGATACACTTTGACCCGAACCTCACGGCTCACTCTGACACGTGGCCACTCGCATCAAATCAATGTTTGTGTTACAATCGAATGAAACTATGAAGCTATGATATTTGTACATGAAAAAAATACTACCCAGAGGGCGCAGTTTATATGCGACTACTATTGTTACATTCTAAGTTTGAACATCAAAGTCATGTACAGTATAAACGTAAATAAAAATATATTAAGTGTTTAATTTAATGTACATAATAAACGACCACCTTTTCTCCTTTACTTTAATAATTGTCACAATTCTTCATTCTTGCAATATTCTTAAATAGCGAAACAAAGATTTCTTCCTGTAAGATTTAGAGATGCATGACGCGTACCCACAAGTATTTACTCCCTTATTTATGTACTGGATGATTCATGACTGTCTAAACACATTTTTAATATGATAACCCGAACTATACTCACGTTTAGTATTCGAATGAGCCCGATCAGTTTCGAACCTATTCGAGGCCCTTTCCTGAGCAGTAGATGACGCCTCAAGGACATACATGCGACGATTAACACAGTTTACAATACAGTGTTATTCATAATGTTCCCGTCATACGCATTTGTCTGCCAAGACATTTAAGTCCATATCTCGGTCTATTACCCGGTCCGGCAGACATTGTTCTAAAATATATTTAAATATGAATAATATCTACGGCATCGTAAAAAGAAACCAAATACATATATTCCGTGATTATGCCAATTCAATACTTCATTGACGTAAGCTAAGGCAAATGATCTATTCTATAAATCATTATTGTAGGATCTATTACTTATGTAAATAAATATGACTGATATATATTTTTTTATTTATTTTATCTGCATATATCGAATAGTTTACAGTCTAGATGGATATATTATCAAAACACTATCAGTGGGGACTGACTGTAATTCTACTTCAGGTAGATTGCATTATAAATTCATGTGATGCAGTAGCCTGGGCTTCTTAATATGTGGAAGGTCCGCGATAAAAGAAAATACCATCTTATAATCGTGTCCGGATGTTATTATAGAAACTAAAGACCCGCCTTGCGTTCAAAATTCAACTGTAATTCAT
>DWPA01001659.1:0-17845 GCA_018251375.1 Calpodes ethlius | reverse complement strand
AATTTTATTTAATGCTTTTAACCGTAATTATCTAAAGACGTTTTTTGCGGTCGACAGATATATTGCTTAGTTACTTAGGCAGTCTTTGGCAGTTAAATTAGTGAACGAGTTATAAGAAAAACTATATGACGATGATGAGGAGATGGAAGTGTCAAATTTGTAAACGTATGGGCCTAGTACACACACTTTGCTGCTATTTATTTATTACTAGACACCAGAAATAAGAAATTACTGGTACTCACCACCTGCCCTTGTCGGGTATCTAATACGCGAGCCCTGGCTTCCCAAGCAAAGTTACTACCTAATAGTATGATGGATTAATTAAAAGACTTTAAAACTTATTACATAAACAATTATATTTTAAAAATAAACTTAAATTTTCTACACTGCATTTATGGTGGATTACACAGACAACATATCTTGAACATAGAGTATTTAAATACTTAACATAAACTAATACTTTCATAGAACACATGCTACTACTGATTACTTACTAACACGCGTGTACAAGGTTACTTGATGCAACTTTCATCGACGATTCATTTTGGTTATTAGCGAGGTGACGAAAGCTTTATAACGTCACGCTCGTGTACTCGTAATGTTGGTAGCGAGGAGCGTTGTTAGCAGACGTTAGCGAAACCTGTTTGCCGGTAGACGACACGACGACACCGACCGCAATACCGCAGGGTAGTCAGTCGTACGATAGTAAGATCTGTGCTAATCCGCCGTTCTCATTAGCGAGATACGTGCTACGGTGTTAATAACTGTATACGGTTTGTGTAATATTACGGTACATGTATCGCATCGTTTGAAGGTAATTATCAACGGCTCCGTGCGAGGAGAATGTCGTGGGGTTCGAGCACGGGGTTTACGACCCGATCATGGTCGAATTGATTTTTGAAATGTAAGGAAATTAAATATAGATAGGATTATTGATAAACGGTATCAAAATATTACATTGGACTAAACAATTTGCGTTACAAATATGTGAGTTTTTTGTGCATTTTTTAAAGCAACTTAATTTTCATACAAGTTCATTTATATTCCAACTTAATCCAATTAATACTCAAGTGATTTAAGTAAGCGAGTTGTTCGAGCAGAAACTCAATTCAGATTATAATAATAATAAGAATCAATTGTATGAATAGATACCGACAGCGAATCGATAATCAAATCATTATCGGTGGTAAGACAACTGCCTGATGGGACGAGGGATACGGAAATGTAACTCGAAACCCCGGATATTGGATAGTAGGTACCTACCGTCATAAATTGTTAGGCCATAATATAATCAGTAATGGCATTCTTTGGAGGAGGATTTAACGTGTAATGAGGCTTTTGTAGTGCAATATCTCGATGATAAGAAAGATAAATTATAATAATTAATTAATTAAAAAATATTAATAAGACTAAATTATATTTTTTTTGTATTTTTTTTAATTAGAACAATTTTTTATTTTTATTTATTTTATAATTAAATTAAGACGAGACACTCTTAGCTGGTGCTGTGTAGGGTCTATAGGTCTGAATTAATTATCCTTTTCCCATACGTCTATTAGTCTCTCTGGCCACGTATCAACATGATGATCTTCAAATCTTTTGAATAAAGATTCGAACAAAATATTATTAATTGTACAACAATTATGTCAGATACACGAGTAAAAAACTAAATATTTGACATAACATGTACAGATTTTGACATTAATAGCTTTTGCTCGAAAAGAGAAATAGAAAAGACGGAACTATTAAAGATACTGAGTCGTGCTCGTGACTCAACTGGGAATGTAACCTTATCAAATTTGAATTTGAATTCTGTTCTTGAATTAAATCCTTTGTATCTAAAGTAAATAATTGCGGTAATATTATTAAGGCAATGTTATTACAAATGGTTCAATGAGTGCCTAATTGTATGGTTATTAAAAATAAATACCAAAAACTCCTTTGTTTTAAAAACGTATTTCAATAATAATGGGTTAAGTTGATCAACATATACTTTGTCAAGTGTATAACGCAAGTTGACTTTACGTGATGAGAAATTATAACTGTACCTTGTTATTAATATGTAGATGTAAAATGAGATTAAGAATTTTGTGTCGGCTAGTTGCGCTAACCTGCCGACAGGGGCGACACTGGCGACACCGCGTCACGCGGCCTCGAGCCAAACACGTACAACCTTCGGTCTTCTACTTTTGGTATTTGTCAGTTTTTTGTTATTCTTATTTACCCATAGGATAAATGCGAACATTGTCATGTTACCATTATAAATAGTTATGGCCTCAATCCGCCTACACCCGTGTCTTTGTCGCGACTCCACTTAAACCATTTTGGGGGAAAAAACAAGACAAAAACAAAACTTTTTGTTATCTTTTAAAAGAATATATCAGGAAATCATTTATAAATAACAAGTAAAAGTAATTTAATGTACAATGGGGAACAGTTAAAAGGTTAAAGATAGTGTTGCGCGGAGCTCATGAAAAAGCTAAAAAGATTTTTACGTTTAATGTATCGAAGGTCGGCGATCGTCGGGAACAATCGACACAAGTCGGTCGGCCTGGTTGATGACGTCACGCCCGGCCGCGCCGCCCGCAACAGGTGCCACCCGCCCTTGGTGACGTCACTGGGCCTCCCCGAGCCACCCCAGCGCCCCCGCCGCAACACGTGACGCAACCGCGGAGTTATTTATGATTTCACTCCTGTCACCTGTCTTTTTGTTTGTAATCCTCCCAAATTCGCTATAATAGTGAAACATGGTCTGTTAAACCCAAATAGAGTTCATTTTATCTATATATTATTTTAAGTTTCTTTTGCATTTTTAATCTCGTATCGGTATTTTAATGTTTTAAATTGTTTGTTTTACATTGATTCTTGATTTTTTTAATTATTTTTTTATACACGTTTTATACACTTATATATTGCGTTCTTTAAAATTTTTCATGAAGTTAAACCAGTACATTCTGCGGCAGTGGTTACCAGCCACCAGGTGGGAAATAAGCAAATTTTCCACGTTAATACATAGATAATTAAGCCTAAACATAAGTAATGTGACATAAGTGAGACAGCCGTGTTAGGATGGGCGCGAGCGGACCGGCCCATGCGCATGCGCAACGCTCGACCCACCGACCGACCAGCCGGCCTTCAGCCAACCTGCACTCGCTCCAATGAAATGCCAGCTCCTTTCTATCACTCGCATTCAACTACATTAAACTAATAAAATCTCCATGTAATGTGGCAATGGTAACAGGATCATTGCATATTGAAGGTGCGTTGGTATAAGTTCGGATACGTAGTAACGTCGGGTGTGGAATTGATTTTACCCCTTTGCTTGAGCCTGCCACCAAAAGACGAGTCGAGTACGTTTTACGCTAGTTGGGGATTTTTAAGCTGGTATCTACATCTTTTCTTCTCTTCTTCTTCATGGCCGGCGACGTATCGATTATGCCTTAGATGTTACTGATGTCCAGGGGAAATGGAGATCATTTACCAAGAAGTGGTTGGTTGGTCTGTTATTTTTGTTACATAACAAAAATGTTTATATCCCGTAGTCGTAATAATTTACATACGTGGCCACTAATAAAAAGGTAACGACAGGCTTGAATTTTATCAATGAAATAAAGATAGAGGTGTATGGTAATGTAGTCTATTCCCAATAAATATTTTATGGTTTCAATCGGAGTATTTCTGTCTGATCTTTACAGTCAATAAAAATGCCGGTGCTTGTCGACCTTATACTTTCATCCTAAGTAATTTATCTCTCATAAAATCGTCAATAAAATGTACGTGGTAGGGTTTTATTAAAACTATATGTATTTATTTCGTAGGCAGGTCACGTTAAAGTTATTACTCAATGTTGATCGATTAACGGCAAGTTATTTGTTTTAATTAATTCAAGAAAATGCTAAAACTACAAAGGCTATTTTAAATATGGGACCTCGAAGCTTTACCTAATGTTTACAGAACAAAACGTCAAGGATACGGTCCTAATAGTATGAAGATAGATATTACTCAATGCAGGCGAAGCCGACGGAGGCAGCTAATATACTAATAAATAGCTCGCGTTCCCGATGCAACGTAGTGTGTGTAGCGCTGGCGTGGCTCAGACGTTTTCTCAGTGTGTTTCGTGTTTTTATGAGTTCGGCTTTGGAGCGTAACATAACGATATCGAATTTTCTGTGTTCTAAATACAGTGAAGGCCGCGCCGCACCACACCGCGCCGCGCCTCCCGCTGCACTACCCAGCGGACACTTTCTTCCAGTCCGCGGATTACGGCAATAATATGCTTTTATTAAATTATCTACTAGATGTTGCCCGTGGCTACGCACATGTGTGAGAAAAGAGAAACAATAATTTTATCGTCAATTCTTGTACACCACTGGTTGTTAGGCAACGCTTTGTTGTTAGACACTTGCATGAATTTGGCCAAAATATACATCGTAATGGAACTTTCCAATGAAATGAGATGTTTGTTCGTAGAAAAAAGTCTATAGTATTCGTCGTCCTTCAAACGTATATCCTAACCAAAAATCATAATATAGCGACGCTCCGTTGCGCCGTGAAAGAAGGACAAACAAGCAAACACACTGTTATGATATGAGTACAGATATAAGCTATTGTGCGTGAATAAAAACACTTCTGTTTACTTTATACAATCTATACATCAGACCCTTAAGATTAACTTAGACTATTCGTTCGACAAAATGCCGTTAAATTCGCTGTAATTATGATCAACATCGTGCCACATCTTCTTTCCTTTATTTTTATAAAAAATATCGTATAGAAACATTACATTTAGTGATCTCCGCTTCTTATTATTAACATTTAACATAAGTAATCGGTAAAAATGTGTAATAAATTCTAAATCATTAACACTAATATTGATGTAGATATTTAACATACCGCATTTAGAGCTGCAGACCCCTCATCCTCGTTTACTGCTACTATAAATTCCATTTTGTATTAATGTCACTCGTTTTCCAGCTCGTGGAGTAATGTGATGATATTATCATTATTAAAATATTAACATTAAAAAATATAGTTACAGTTAAAACAGACATAATAAACTTTAGTGTTCTTTAGTGAGAGGAACCTGACATTGCCTCGCTCATGACAATCTGGTTCTAATAAATTACGCGCAGAATTTAACAGCCGGGTATCTTAAAGACGGTATGTCCATAAAATGCTATTGATCGGTCTGTCTAAGAACTCTTTAAGGGTTATTTCTATAAGGTTTTAAATCTACTGGATTCTACCCACTGATTCGTCCGCGTGGTAGAAAACGACAATAAAATGGTTATCGATTCCTTTCTATCATCGGCTGCGAAGCAACGCTTAACACTTTCTTTAATTTGGCTGAATGATACATCGTATTGAATCTTTCTCTATAGCCCTCCATCCTACCAACTATCTCCATATAAGAAATCATATCATAACCACGCTTCGTTGAAATGTTATAGAAGGACAAACAAACAAACACTTAATCATTTATAACATTAGTATATATGTAAAGTAACTTATAAGTATTAGATTTTATAGATGGTTCGTATATGTAGAGAAATCAACGGATTAAAAAAAATATTACGACAAAAGTAAACCAAAACAAGTTAGTTCGTATGAAATTATGAATGAAAATAATTACATTAATTATCATTACAACGGTGTAGATAAAATTGTTTTAAAACAAGGTAATAGAGATTTTACGTTCTTAACACACGTATTTCATTCAGCATCGCGGGAAAATATATCATAAATATAAAGAGACTCTTAATTAGGAGCATGAGTCACGACTCGCCAAGTTCAACTGTAAACTGTGTTACTGTTATTAGTATCGGAACAGGAAAATATAAATGCAAAGAATTATATACAGAACTCCAAGCTTAATTTATGATTATATACCACTTAATGTTTTTTCTGTAAACACCGGAAGATGTCGTAAAAAGTTTAGAAATCATTCTAAGTTCTGAATAGTGGATGTTCAGTGTCCATTTATGAATGAAGCTCACTACAGGTATCGGTCGTTTTCTTGGTAAAGGTTTACCGTTTGTATATGATTTTAATTCTATTTACCGTGAATGGGACTGACTGTGGGTAAAGGAATCGACCGATTTCTTAGTAAAGTAGTAGTATTATTACCTGGTTTCCTGGTATATGATTGCGAAAGTCATAAAATATGAGAGTTTAGCTAAGAGAGATTTCTTTTGAGATTAGTTGAACTTGTCTGGGAAGTGGCCGTGCACCAATTACTTGTGTTCGGAACTTTTATATAGTATTGACATAATTTTACGTTAATAGCCGACAAGCTACGTGGTCATCATCAACAATGGATATTAATAACACCATATGCAACACCCATGCGATGCCGGTTAAGTAAGGAAAGGGAAGGAGGATGAGAGAACTTACCTCGGAATGTATTATTTAAGCTTTGATATTAGTTGACGTTCCGGCATTATGTGAACATTGGAATGTCACGCCGACAGCATGTCGCCTGCAGCCGCAGCCGCAGCCGCGTGCGGTCCCGCCGTCCGTTCACTCGGTCACCGCCGTGTCGGTCGGTCGTGGCGATGCGATAAATTTCTAATAGAGTCGTATTTGTCATGCGCGCGTAACCTAAATGGGAGTAATGAGTTCCGTGTGGAAAGCGTGGCGGCCGCTCGCCGTCCGCCCGTCCGTCACCGGCGCCGCGACGCGCACGCTCCCGGTGACGATCGCGTTCATTGGAAAATATTGTTTTATCGTTCGATCCGTGTTTGTCTCTACAGTTGTACACCTTGACGTGCGTCGCTGTTACTGGTTTAAGTAAACACTCTAAGTTATTAATTTATAAGTAAACGTTTTTGCGATTAAAATGCTCAGTCGTTTCCTTTTAGGTATTTAATTAAGTAGTTTGATGAATGTCTGCTTAATAAAACTTCACAGACATAACTCGCAACTTACCTACAAGTGTAAAGGCCAAGGGACGTTTATAATCGTCTTTTGTTATAGGGTAACAACTGCTAAAGGATGAAAGATGCTTAGTAGTATCACATAAATTTGAAACCAATAGGTCGAATGCTGTTCAAGTTTATAAATATATAAGCAACATGTAGCAGACCCAGCCGTATCTATGGCTTGATCTGGATATTGTTACCCATGAAAACAGTCAGTTTACCATACTGCTAATGTCAATAATAGTTTAATATATAGAGGATACTTTTTAGAAGATACAGAGACTACATGAGATTTAACGGCGATGTAACTTAAAAACGCGAAAAGATTAATATAAGGGTAGAGGCGTATTCATAATCAAATGACAAAATATAACAATATAAGTGTAATGCATATTCCTCTATGACTCTCAATCGCGGGTTTAAATGCGGTTCAAAGACAGGCTCGAGCCGGTTTGGATCGTTTACAGTCCATTATTCAGTTGGGACTGTAGTCACACGAGAACGTGGCGGTGCTAGATCGGTGATAAGTACTGACAGAACAGTGTCTCGTGCTGCGGCTGTGATTGATGGTGAATTGTCCTACAACTCATTAAGATTGCGGCCGATACTGCACGCTTCAATGTTACTATACAAATCGGCCAAATAGAGGAATCAACCAAATTTAATGGAATCGTGTAAGTAGATAGTAATCAGATACTTGTACAGGGTATTTTGTTGTTTGAACTTTCACACCGAATTCATTTCGTTGATTTGACTCATGTTTTGGAGGGTCTCCTACAGTATACAAAAATCTGATTTTATCCTTAGATACATTTTCCTTATTTTATTCGTTTCTTCCTTATCAAGATACAGTTAACAGTCTTATTGATTTATTCGGTGCATTTCCTGTTATCTTGTCTTTCCGTATGACATATGTCCTGTTTTCTTGAAATTTTGATATGAATATCGGTTGCGGGAATCCCAAGAATCAGAATCGATAAAAGGTATAAATAAGGTTGAGTGAGATTACAACAGGAATTCTAGTTTCATGAATATTTTACCTTTTAAACCAAATTGAGATATAGATGATGTTTAAATGATGATGATTGTGAAGAAGACGAAGATAAAAGTAAAGATTTGGTACGACACCGAGGGCTCGAACCGCAACGCTCCAAGCGAATTCGCTATGCGCTGTAATTGACAACGTCACTTGTTAAAAAAGAATATACCGAACCTATGTGTTCAACTTGTGAGATCACGAGATTTCTTAGCGTAATAAAGTAGTATCATGTCTGCAAATTCTAGCGATATTATTTGAATTTGTTTATAAATTGAATATGACATGACGCTTGTACCGAATAAATGTCTCTTGCGGGACGTGTTTCGTGGTTAAGCTATAAGTAATGTTCTTCTATATGGGAGTATCCAGCATCAGGAAAAGGCAAATCAGGTATTATGACTCGTGATGATGAAAGCTAGATGAAACTAGATGAAAGCAAATCGTTTTTTTTTGTCGCGCCGTAGCTGACAAACTCATAATAAATCAGAACTTATTTGGACAAGAGTAGGTACGTGCTAAAAGGCATAAAAATTCAGGGAGGCACAGCCGCTCCTGCCCTCCCTCTGAGTCCCACCATCGTTTCTCCCAAGTACTTATTATTAGATAGTATTCGAAGTTGCAATCGATAGTATACGGAAGTGTCAATTAACTGCCTGGACTACATGCTATAATGTTAGTAAATAATCTTATTTTTCGTAAAGGATTATAATCGTTTTGATGCACTGCATTGTACGCAATCATAAGTTGATTCTTGGTGTCATCATCATCATCATTATCAGCCTGTAACTGTCCACTGCTGAACATAGGCGTCTCCTAGAGCGTGCCACGTTGCTCGGTCCTCTGCTTTCCTTATCCAGTGTCTACCGGCGATCCTACGAATGTCGCCGCACCAACTCATTTTTCTTGTGTATCCTTCAACGAATTTTTGGTGTATTAGGTAGTTAAGGGCAAAGTTCTATATACAAAGTTTCCTTTGTATTTTTTTTTGTTCCAGGTGAGTTATTGTTGCTAGTTTTCGAGAATGTTTGGTCGGTACCTTTACTAGTTTCTATGAATATTGCGCTTTGAACGGCATTGTTTAGAAATGTATATGTAAAGCTATAGATTTAAGTTGATTAATCAATGTAACATGTAGGTGTGAATCGTAAGAGCTGATTGACTATTATTTAACACTACTGTATAAATCGTATGGTGATTGCTACGAAATACTTCGACTGCGATACTTTTGACATCTTTTATGTGGTCCTGGCCATCGCCCTGCGGCACTAAAACCATCACAAATATTATCCCACCTCTTAGCGCGCTATTTCTAGGAGTTATCTCCAATGAATCAAGTCGCGTTATGAAAGTCCACTGATGTCACAGTGTTCACATAGAGCGATGACTCACGACCCTGACCTAGTTTGCAGTTCCAACTCGAGCTATTGGAATGAAAGTTTCCCGAATCAAATGATATAATGTGGAGAGCTAGCGGGAGTGGCGTCAGGCGTTCGCTTCCACAATAAAAGTACATATTAAATGATTATTTACATTCGAAGCTTTGGACCTGTTCCAAGAATAAATTTTATATAATTTTACAACTGAGACATTTTATAATTTGAGGGTGTAAATTTTAGTAATCATCGAGGATTTTTTTTTGGTTTTGTTGGAAGATACGAAATATAACGGGAAGGGAGGGGGGAGGGCGGGAAGCGCTGGCAGCTGGCCCGGCGCGCCGCAGGGTTAACGCTCCCACCCAAGACACTTTTACTCTTCCCTATTCGCCGTCTGCCAAATTGTCAGCTATTGCACTTCCAGAAGTTGGCGTTTTCATGAGCTCTGTCTCATAATATGTTAATTAACTACATTTCTGGAATGTTACTGTGTACTGCATTATATATTTTGTTACGAATTACGTTAGATATACTTTTAATTAGGGAGGTAGACGGGTACTAGCGGTGCACTCATATAACATAATTCGACATCTTCCTTTTTTCTGTATTGTAGTACTTAAAATTAATAAGTTTCCCAAGAGAAGATTAGTGGTTAAAAATCCCGAATCACCAGCAATTTTTAAATTAATAATTATATCAATGGTTAAGAAATAGGTATGCTTCTATAGAAATCAAAATTGGACTTTGTGAGTGCGTGCGGGCCGTATGGCCTTGAGGTTTATCGATGCACCAAAGTGGTTTTGGCGCATTAAGTCTTGTTGTGATGGTGATACCGTTGCGCAATCTTACGCCAACACTGACGCAGCGTTCCGAGTGGCCCGACGTTGATCGATATGTATAAGGAAATGGGGTACTGGAAACCACAGCGGGCTCGTGCTGACACAAACGTTATCATGCTCGACTTCCTCGGACGAGTAAGCTACATTATTCTTCTGTTGATACCCCTACTACTAGTGGCAGCGCGTGGGCGATAAGCGCTCGTGTGTGCGACAGAGATAGGGATATATGCGGCTGCAGAAGTTGCGGCCACTCGGCCGGTGGGCAGCGGTGGGGGCCGTGGGAAGCGCGGGGAGCGGGTGCGGCGGTCAGCTCCGTTCAGTTTAGTCAAGTCACTGAGCCAGTCGACATCGTGATGTGCCACGCGGTAGTTCTCGGTGTTCTCTTTTCGTTACCGTCGTACTTGTATTCGGCCGTACCGTTCAGGTGAGCCGTGCCTGTGACATCACATGCGCTATTATGTAAACATCGCGAAGTGTTTACTTGCTTTAATCTCACGTGTCGTCATCCCTTTGTATTTGTGTCAGAATGTCCCTTTCTAACGAAGTAAACTTCATAGAATCAGAAACTAAAATTTTGATACGGATATTACCTCTTTTCGGTTGCCTCGTGTAAATATTGTCGACATTGTGAAATATTTTCGTGTGCTCGAAACGGTTGACAATCATAGCATCGGCCGTACGTCAACGAACGATTAGTCACTTGTGAGCCTTTCCATGCACGGGCTATGCATGTGATTCGCATTTACAACCGTATTGACGCATTAAAAATACGGTCACGAGCGAGGAGAGGCCGATGCGATCGAGCCCGCCGCGCCGCACCGGCTGACCGGAGCTCGTGACGCGCGCGTGACGTACCGCTCCCGACCGACCTTCCATGGACCGGTGCCTGCAGATGATCCTGGTGTGGCTCTCCGCGCTCGCCGACACCTTGCTCGGGAAGTTAGTACCCATGTACTCATGGATGCTTAAGGAATAAGTCGACATTGCAGTCCTCGGGGACGATAATCTGCAATGTCATGTCGCGCAGTGCCGTTTGGAATATAAAGTGGTTGAAGTAGTTCAGAGCGCAGTGTCGGATGCGGTTTAGTTGTGTTAATTATACCGTATGAAACGATACCGTGCGGAGTGGGCCACCGCCGCAGCCGGTGCCGGCATTGTTTACGCCGCAGCTACTTAGCACACAATGACGCGGCGCTGACGTTTCGGACTATCAGATCGTATCGGGTCACTTGCTGACACGCATCCCGCGCTCCACTACTACTATTCAATTAGTTATCGAATGATTTCATGTACACATTCGATACCGAAGAAAATCGTCGATTTTTAACGGTGTATTAATATTATGGAATAATGTTATTGTAGTATTGTGAAGTATGTTATTGTTAAACAAATTGAGGATATAATAATCTTTGTCTGGTCAGAAGCGCGTTTGTTTTTCACAAAGCGACTGTTATCAGCAAGCATTAGCCGATAACAGTAATCAATCTACGATAAACCTTCTTTGGGAAGGTACAAAAAACATGTCTTGTTACCAATTATTTATCTCAATGCACGAATAAAATATATTCGCATTTATATTGTTTGATTTTAATGCAGTATTTTTTTGGGGCAAAGTTATGTTACTTCGATATTTAATGCTCTGTCATGCTTATGGCTGCAGGTCACTAGCGTAAGAAGGAATCGAGGGTATAAGGAGGATGTATGAAAGTACGTGTCAAAAACATATTTCAGGAGATCTACGTATAATTGTTTTTTTTGGATTGAAATATTACTTGCTTTTTTACTATAAATAGTACATAAATATAGTAGTCTTCCTATCTTTTAAGTTCCGGATTCGATTCCTGACCGAAGCTGATATTCATGTTATAGATAAATATTTGTTCTCGTGCCGTGTGTGGTTTGTAATGTGTTAATGGTGTGTGTGTGTGTGTGTGTGTGTGCAAAAGGAGCAGTAGTAGATAACGCGCGGCGGCGTGTGTGTTTAAGCGTTTATTGTTATCGAGTTCGGCCTATCGCTTTGTTATGATGACATATTGCAGATTGCTTTATCAAAAATTAAACATAATCGCTATATTAACCTGCTTGGGTGATTAAATGGATATGTATGAAGTAGATGCGAGTATTGCACGTTCGTAATTTCGTCTTGAGATTATGTTTTAAAATTAGTGGGCAATTCATTCTAACATCGTGGCTAACTAATGTGGTTGGTGTCTGATTTTATTTCATGAAGGGTTAAGTTTAAACTTATGTAAACTATTTTACCGTTTAGGATCATGGATAAGATTTCACATGCTTAATAAGATACGCTTATTAAACGAATGGGATTTTCCCACATTGTAAGAACTTGCTGATTCGTATTTAATTAAATTTGGTGAGTCTTCAATGCCGTATGTCAAAGAGCCTGCTTATAAACACCGAATAGCTGATACGCAGGAGTATAATGTAGAACTATAAAAAGTCCCACAATGCATCAATAATATTCTAAACCATTCAAGGAAAAAATATGTGAGTTAATATTAGGCTAATGTAGTAATGCGTATAAATAACCTTTGAAACTTACATCATCTTTATAAACCTTTATATAATAAGTTGCATTTTTGTATTTTTTATTGAGATTGGTCCAACTGAAATTGGTCCACGTGAGGTAGATCATGGTCGCGACGACATTGAGGAAAGGAAAACGATTTGTACGAGACGGTGACTGGTTTTTTGTTACAGTCGCATGTCTCTGTTCAATGAGAGGATATTATATAGCTAGGTCCTATGTATATGGGCCACACTAACAATTTGGTAATTTTAATTTTTTTTATGATAGACGCATCTTATCAACATGAATCATGTGAGGTATTAAAAACAAAATCTGCAAGGAAACACGATTTTTATTCGTTAAATTCGTATTTAGCATGCGTAGTAAATTTAAATGTTGGAAGCCTCTCCTGTAAAGTTGTAATTTTTCATTTTGGACCATATACATAGGACTCATCGATATACAAGTGGAATGAGCACACGAGGAAAAATTTCGAACAAAAAAAGTATTCCTCAGTGAGCCTTTTTCCCTTTCTATATTAGGTGGCTAAATTGTATGCTAGCTAGAGTGTGGGATAAAGACGGCGAGCTCCCTGGTGGACTGATATTTCTTTCTACATTGCGTCAAAACATTTTGAACTTTATGCCAACGAGTAAAATTTGGTTTGGATGTCCTTTACATATTATAATTTGTTTCTTTATTCACTATTTATTACTGTTACTGTTTATTTTCCTATGATCCTTGGTCGCATACGTCTACAACACTAGTTCATTGGATTGGCCATAGTTATCAAAGTGTGCTCATTTGATTGTGAGTGTGCCATATTGACGTTGGTTGCTATGGTGACTAGTAGTGAGTAAATAGGCGTACTTAGCTGATTGTTCAAGGGGGTAGTCAGGAATTTTGACAAAGGGAGTGACAATTCAGGTTTTTGCCGTGGGGGGAAATTAATATTAAATAAAAAAAATATATGAACAACTTGTAGGTGTGTATTGGAAAGCATTCAAAATCCAGGATGCTCTCGGTATTCCCATGAGAAAGCATCCATAGAACCAATGCACGAGGAAGGTATTTCGTATCAGCACAGAAATTGAAAAGCCTTGAATGTCCTTTGTATTGTATAGTTTGTCCAACGTGACGATTAAACTTTGTTGCCGTATCCGGACAAATGTGCTTATCATGAGTATTATCAGTGATTTTATTCTTATTACTCTGGATATTGCTTTTCAGTGACATTAGTTGACGTTCTCGGTTGTACGTTTCAGGAAGGCGCGGCGCAAGGAGCGCGAGGGCGAAGGCGCGGGCGACCCCAAGCTTTACCTGCAGGAGGCTCTGCTGGAGCGCAAGTTGCCCGAGCTCGACATGCGCCAGCTGGTCGACCTGCCGCACGGCCTCGACTATAACGAGTGGCTCGCCTCACACAGTACGTATACAAGTACTCGTAAACTGTACTAATATTGTAAGCAAACATTACCGCTTGTAAGTTTATATGTAGGTGGTTATCTAAGAAAATATACTGACATCGACCATGTTTCTGATGACTACGGGCGGCGACAACTTGCTTGTCCCCAGGCGGTTGGTCTTTTCGTTTGTTGGCTATTCATATAAAACACGAGCCTTACAGCTACTAGCTTCAGTTTATACAATATTCAATAACTGATTAGTTTTGCATATACATTGTTGCACACTGGGGGGTGCTAAAATATCTATGTCCAGGTCGTTTTAATGCGCCTCATGCTGTCGGAACAAAATTACGATGTGTATCGTGATAAATTTAAATATTGTTCTAAAATGTATTAAGAAAGTTATGATGGTGATGATGATCTATATTAAAGCTGAGTTAATTCACAAATAGATTGCAATCATTTCCTTAGGTTGTGGGAGGCAATTAAGGGATGAAAATGATTATTAGGTTAATATAAGAACAAGAGTTCAAAGAAGAAAGTATGATTGATGTGCAATCCACGTAGTACGATAACCACCACATCTAAGTACCGGAGAAGCAAAAAATATCGTAGATATTTAAAAAAAATCCTTGACAAGGAATCTAAGAGCCGGGAAGCGCAAACGGTTTCGCTTTCACTGTGTTCGTTCCAGACAGGGCCCGCAAACCTGTTGGGGCAACTCACGTGACGTGAGTCATGTACCCCGCCTCGTGCCTTAGCTTAGCGCCTCCTCTCCGAGGGAAATCGTTAACTTTACATTCGTCATTCTCATGCATCAATCTCAAAATGACGCCCGGTTTTGGGTCGATCGGTTGTTTACCGAGCGATTTGTGCGCGATGACTTGTCGAAACATATTTTTTATTCAGGAAGGTTTATACGCGTCATCCTCTTACTGTTTGGTCGTTACTTTCTCAATGGTATGAATTGAATAGGAAATTAATGAAGGTCTTGTTGTTGGGCTAACTTATTCTGTTCTCTGAGAATAGAAAGCGGTAGTGAGGTTTGAAGATCAGAGCGATATGCGGTGTCGACTCATTGTGTATGTGTACAAATTGTGACCTTGCACGGCGGATGCTCCCCGCCCCTCCCCGCCGCCCCGCAGACCTCAGGAGTCGCGATCACGTAGCTATCCTAGTTGCAAATCGCTATAAACCGTACCACTCGCTCAGTTGCTCGCTATAGGTAAACAAACTGCAAGCTCTTGTTCGTATTGTTTATTTTTGTATCGATACTCGTATAGGTGTACTGAGGGGGGAAGGGACGCGGAGCTTGTATCTTCGGCTACGTACCGACTGTTGTCTATAAAAGTTATTATTTACTATGCGTCCTTCCTCGCCTGGGAGAAAAGAATCTGTCCCCCAAAGACCGGAAACTGATTATCCCAAGGATACACGTGTGGACTTCCTTTTTAAGACTGGTCCATTGTATTTACTTCACACTGAATATCCTTTCCTTTCTCTATGTCATCAAGTATAAAACATGGTAAAAATTACATGTATAATTATGTGAATTCTAAGTGGTGATGTATTATTACGTTAAAAGTTTTAGGCGCTGTAGATATTGCAAAATGGTTTTGGAGTAAGCGCTAGCTTTTTGGCTATACATTAGCCTTTTCATATTTTGGTCTTTTTCTTATCTTCTTCACGATAATGGCCATAAAGACCAGGGACCTGGGTGAATTTATATACCGTCAAGGTCTTTAACAATTCTCACCTGGTTTACCATTTTATAAACATTTACTTAACTTGCAATGTTAGTTACTTTTTGTTAGTAAGTATGTTTGGGTTTAATCTTGCAAGTTGATTTAGAACTACTTTCTCTTATCCTCTGTTATAATATTTCACACTGTTTACTTACCATGATATTGCATTTTTATGTATGTCATTTATAATTATGACCTGATACTTTTGTCAGTCCGTAGGTTACTAGGCGTGGTTAGCAGCACAGTTACTGAATCTTTTGCCACTGTAAAAACATGTCTTTAGTTTTTTGAACTATTATTCTATACATGCGCTTGGAGAAAGATACTCGATCAACCTTTGGTTACTGCTAGAACTTCAAGTGTTCTCATTTTATAATAACAAATTTAATTCGAGAATCGTAGAGGCTGTACCGGGATGTGATTAGTTTCTCATTATGTTTACGGAGCTAAGCGGATCTGGCTCTTAGGTACAAATTAAACTTAAATACTTTTTGCCTTTCGTGGGAATATTGCTCAGTTGAGTTGGTGGTTTTGTAATCACAAGTTTTAATATTGAATTGTATACTGCGTTATTATTTTCTGTGTCATTGTATTTTTACTGCCGAATTTAAGGCGTAACCGCAGCAAATTAAATAAACAACTATAGTGATATTAAATATTATGAAAGTTATCTCGTTCTCTGTCTGAAATATAAAGAAACATGATGATCGGTGTTCAGAAGTAAGCACGAAGTAAAACGTTGGATGAAAACGAGGTTTAAATGTAATTTTTTATAAAACTGTGGGTGTAAACAATATGTATGAGTTATTTTAAACGCCTAGGAAACCTTGCTAGAAATTTACAGAAGGAGGAGTCAGCGGTATCAAGGTCCGCTTTCAACCACTTATAAATTCCAAAAAAAATATAAATATACATAAAAATTTACGACTTTGCTGTTCAGAAGAGTCCTGCTCTTTAAATAATAAACCCTTATTACATCAAAGTCCAATTATAGACTCATAGAATATTGTGAAGCTCGTGAACCAAGTTAGATGATATTAACTCCATGTCGACCTTTTCTGGGGCAATCCGGGCCACCGCTCACCGCTGCTCGTTTCTATTTACGTTTCACTAATATTGGGCACACACAGGTGTCGCCCGCTCGCCACATGGCATAGGGGATATCTAAAGTAAATGTAGTTTTGATAACTTAACTTTCATATTAATTAGAAAACGAATTTGATTGAACACATCAATGGTTGCTCATTGGAATCATCTTTGCATAACATTTATGTAGCTTTCTATACGATTTTGGTACTACTAACATCGTGAGAGTAACGACTTGCATCGGGGCATAAGTAGGCCTTTTGTTAGTAGCCGGTTTTATTTACTGATAAGTGAATATCGATGTTCACATACCCATACGAACGTTGTCTCAGAGAAGGTGGTGTTGCCGGTTTTCGTACATACGTACTGATACTAATGTTATTTGTCTACGTTTGCCCCTTTTTAGGCGAAAAAAAAACTGATATGCCCCAATGGGATAAAAAAATTGTCTTTAAAGATAATGAAATAGAAAGATTGTCTTCAAAGTTAGCTACTAATTTCGATTCTAACTACCAAGTAAGTCTTACTGTCAAGTTTTATACTAAACCGTGCGCATCTTATGTTTCAGCGTTGGCGCTGTTCGACCATGTGAACCTGCTGTACGGCACCGTGTCGGAGTTCTGCACGGCGGCGTCGTGCGCCGACATGACGGGCCCCGGCGGCCGCACGTACGCGTGGTACGACGAGCGCGGCAAGAAGTCGCGCGTCGCCGCGCCCCAGTACGTCGACTATGTTATGACGTACACGCAAAAGACTGTCAACGATGAGACCGTGTTCCCTACTAAGTATGGTAAGAGCTCGACTTTTATTTGTTTTTTTTTTACCTACGATAAGTCAGTGCTTGACTACTATCCCACCTGATGGTAAGGGGCGAGGTAGTGTATGATGTTGTGCGCACTAACTTATAAAGAGC
>DWPA01001658.1:0-17845 GCA_018251375.1 Calpodes ethlius | reverse complement strand
CTAAAGGATCAAAATAATACTCGGATCGTTTTATAAACAAAACCAATCCAATGTCCAATTCTACGATATAATAAATATCTCATTTTGACCAAATTGCGCTGTAGTAGATACTATTGCTTTTTCAGCGACAAAAAATCCATAAGCTTCAGAACAATATGAAAAGTTGTTAAATTCGTTAAAAGAGTCTTATTCTTTACTACATATACATAACTATACGTGTTGTAACGACTCCTAGAAATTTACTACAAGGTACTATTTATAAAAGCTTTAAAAGCGTCGTTATAGGCCTTTGTTTTTCTATATCAGCCTAATGAACAATGACGAATGGATTCTCTGCGACAAATTTAGTTTCACTATCACTCAATAATCACCACTCTCACTGTCATTTGGCGCAAGACTACAACTATGTACTATAATCTATTAATATAAAAAATAATTCAAGTTATCTGTGACGCCTTTGGTGTTACTGATGTCCGTGGGTGACACAACATACAGATGGATTATTTATTCATATGTTGGCTATTTAAAAAAACAATTGTAATATGAAGTATGTACATAAGTCATTTTAGATGTATAAAATTTGTGATACACACAAGGACAGTTATTGAGTCGGTTCACAGTTAAAATAGATGCAAATGCATAACGAACTGTAAAGATTATTTTCTGGATTTTAAGGGATTTTGCAAGTTCTTAATTTTTTTGTAAATTGTCATTATATTAACTCATATATGACGTTATATATAACATTAAACTTTATCTTTCAACTACTTCATATAATAATACATATAATTACATTAACATCTGTATTTCTTCAATAACTTTTTTTTTATTATTATTTTCTGTAATTTCCAGGGCTTCTTAGCAGGCTGGGCCGTAGCAGATTGCGGACCACGATTGAAGTACACCTGGGGTGATGCTATGCAAGGAAGCGATTGTCCAGGACCAGATGGGAGTCCGTATCCTAGGTAAATATTGAATATTCTTACTCTTTCTTTCATCATAAATAAAAGGGAAAAGATATATATTTGAGAGTTTACCCTTTAGAACACACCATATAAAAGCCTCAATGAATGATTTTCATACAACAATTTTGTGTTCCACATTCAAGTTGCTGATGTTTTTTGGATATAGTATATATATACTTTAGTTATTCCACGTGCTTCCATCATATTTCATTAAAAGGAATAATCGATTTTATCGATATTGAAGACGTCAACTATGTTTATAAATAATTATATTTTATATTTGTCTAATAACAAATAAGTTCATCTGACTTTGTATTGCCTCCAACATCTCTGCCTATCTTTGCCGTAGAAATGTTCCATAACCATGCCAATGTTAACAGTTAAGTGAGCGGATACTAATTTCTATAAAAACACAAAGGTTTATTCGCACGGACTAAATTCACCGTAGTCTTTGTCAGCGGTGTGAATAATGTCGACCACATACCGACGGTAAACTGACAAGCTTGACGCAGGTGCCGTAAACATCGTTATAAACAAAGACATCGCAAATTATGAACAGAGAACCAATACATGAGTCTGAGAATGAAACCCAGGGTCTTATGCGCGATAGACAAAGAAAAAAATGACTTGGATTACGACTAGTAATTACTTAACTAATTAATAGATTTAATCCAATGCATTTAATGGTTATAATTAATGTGTATTAGTCAATTAATAGTATGAATAAAGTCGAATAGTCTATAGTTCTTTCAAAGTCGATTAATTAACACCATAGTCATATTTTACTGTAATCTACTTTCTGTCTTGTTTGATCTTTACGATTAAGAACTAAAAATGTTCCCTTTTCAAACATTATTTTTTTTACTTTAGTTAGGATCTTATCTTCCAGCTTTTTAAAGTCTATAGAAATAATATCTTCATTTTCAAAATTTACGATAAATGACCGTTTTAGTAAGAAAGACGTTCTTTATCAAAATATCCGTCCTTGTATTTGAATTTTTAATGGAAATAAAGTTTATATAGTGGCTTCAATTAATAAAGATGCGACATAATGGTTGTTATAAAAAAAATAAACTCGAACCAGCCAGTTAGTATTTCTAGAATCATAAGCAACAATCCTATCGCGAACCGCGGTTGACCGAGATTTCTTTAGTTAGCTAGATTCATTAACAAGTCGTATTTATGGCGCTATCAATATCGTTCATTGACTCCCTAGCATATGGGTGACGAAAACCGGTTCCTTCGTTCACGGTGACCAGCAACTATATTTTAATACTTATCATTGGGTTGATTTGTAAATAACAATAGCTTCAATTAATAATTTGACCATCGCGGCGTCTTTCAGATCTTATGTTTTATGAACTATCTTCATAACAAAACAAATAGTTTGAATCTTAATTGGTCAGATCGTTCAGAATTGATCGACCACGAACGAACCGACCAATATTATGCTGAATGACCTTTAGTAATAATAATAGTAACGGGGCCAGATCAAATGGGATCAGATCAAATATTCTACAATTTCTAAGATACAAAGACTTTATTATCTGTTTCTCCAAGATAGAGACCAAAATATATTTGTCGCAGTCTGTTACAGTGAAAGCTACTGAAAATATTAAGTTAAAATATATTAAAGACATAACCACCCTGACTTCGTTTTAAGTAACTTATGGCTCAGTACCTGTACTCGAAATAATGTTTACGTAGTAATCTTTGAATTGACACTGGTACTTTTTATTTTTGAATCGATTAAAATGAATTAAATACTAATTGTTACCCCAAAAATATTATAAATTATCAGTGGAAACCGTATTCAAAACAGTGAAACAGTTTCTGAGGAAAACAGGATCAATTTCTTGCATTAATAAGTACCCCAATGTGAGTTTTTCGCAAATATCTTCCATGTACAGATAAAACAATTGCTAGAAAGCGAGTGCATGCAATTCGTACAGATAAAATATTTGCAAATATTTTTTACTTCTAAATTTGTCTTTATCTATTCGTGTTCTGCATTACACATAATATTTATGTAACTATATAGTTTACCTAGAGTTAATATACTGCGGGTTTTATCTGATCTACATTTGGAACTATCTACATTCTCGTGTACTAAAGTTGAATCATCAATTATTTCACGGATTTACTGACAATTTATTTATTTATTTATAGTTAGCCAGAACGAACATCAAGTTCAATTACACTAACTCAGATCAGATACTTGACAAATCAAAACAAAAAATACACAAAATTAAATTAAAAACATCATAGAAATAATAATACTTAAATACCTATCTCTAAGAAAAATAAATCTGAGTCAATTAAAATTTAGATCAATAATTACAAAATAAATTCTATTAATAATATAATAAATCATATTATGAGATCAACAATCTATAAATACATTAGAATTAGAAATTGGTATTGTTCACTGAACTGAACAATGTTCCTAATACTCCTGTATGTTATAGACAGAACATATAAATCCTTGTTTTATTTCCTCGAAACCCATAATCTTGCTTGGTATGCTATCAACACTATGCATCTGGACTATTACTGTAAGATAACTGTATACAACCGGAATACATAACTGTTTTACATACCATATTAGTAAATATGACTTGCGATGTTTCGACATATAAAGATGGATGTCAAAATGGCGATAGATACGATAGGCTACTTGTACTTTCAAGTAAACAAAATGTTTTTTTTAATAACCTATAGACAAGTCACCTCAATATAAAATAGTCGTAGCCCATCCACATCAGCATCAGCACATAAAAACTACGACACCTGTATAAGAAGCATATAAACCTTTTAGGTAAACTGTACAAGGTTTGCAGACATACGTAATCAAAAAAGTTGGATATCTAAAACAAAAGAAAATCGGATATTCTAATTTAGAATCAAGCTATAAGGATGATTCTGATTCATCTGTAGAAAGTAGAAACAATGTTTAAGATAGTAACGGCATCGTAATTTCAGAGTTCGTAGCCTTTAGCAAAATTATTTAACAAAGCATTCGCTAATGATATATGTCGCTTATGGAGTTATTCACATCTTATCGAGTTAAGACTGATTTAAATTTTACTGGTGATTAAGTATCCATAAATGAAAGCATCACAAAGTTAAAAGTTAGCTAATAAAAGATCACTCATTAAAATGAATCAAAAGTCCAGTCCTTAAAGTAAATTAGGTAATTATGATACCAAGTGAAAATTGATCATAGTCTGTGTGTGAATAAAGAAGATTTATACATGAAGACATGTTTTTAAGAATGTTTATAAAGAAATTTGTCTTATAGGCGAATATTAACGGACAAGACAATTCCTGCGTGTCAGACAACGACAGTATATTGCGGAGGTCCCGTTATTTTAATGTTAGGAGAGTCTCGTCGACACCTCACCGTGGGAAATTTCCCATCAAGCCGTGAACCCTGAGCAATGCCTCGGGCAATTTCCTCACGATGTAATTTCAAAATTATCGTTATTACATCGTCTGCCTGGCGTCGTACAGCGGAACGGGAGGCAATTTGCTTTGACGCTATCTAGCGCCAATTATAAAGGCGCCATTTACAGCGGAAAAAGTTTCTAATAATGACGATAGATGTCTCTGTACAACATTTTTTGTTTTGCAACAATTTAAAGTTTTTTCACGTTTCTTAGCCTGATAAGGGTTAAAACTATGCAGCGTAGCTCATATCTTCAGAAAATATTTATTTAGTTGTGTAGTTTAGAAATTATGTTTATTTTTTTCAGACATTTAGTAAATAAAGCACTTAAAACTGGTCCATGGGGACAAACACGGCAGGGCCGCGGAGTTCGAACCTTGGATCCTACGCTTATGAGACGGGCGCTACTGGACGCGCACGCCGGGTATTCAGAAGGAGAGATCACACCGCCTAGTAGTAATAGAAGCGGTAAGAATTTTTGTAAATAATGTTTACCCTAATTTGCATCATTTGAAATTCTTTGTTTTTTTCTCATGATAACCTGTTATTATTTTTTTGCTCGGAATAATTTTATTTATATTACTGCCTTGTCGATTCGATTTGAATTTCGAATTCTGTTTTGGCGGGAACAAACCCTCCTGACTGAATGATCTAGAAAACATTTATTTAGCATTGTCGAGCAATAAACGAGGCCCTACTTCTTCCTAGACCACCAATTTGACTGTGATTCTTTTGGTGTTATCGTTGTCCATCGGCTATGATGAATAGTCGTCACCTGACTTAGTTTTCGGCCATTTAATACTTACGTCGAAACACGCGCTTAACCTATGCCATTTTATAACCGTGTTCTAGGTCGTGCGACCAACCTGCCAGGCCTCACGCCAGCCTCCACGAACACTTGCGGCGGGACCAGGCTATGTCGGACGCGGTACAACACTACCGCGCCTATGTACGGCGTCTCGCTCACGTCGGGTCAGCCGGTGACCATTGTTCAGAAGTTCCCAGATTTACTGCAACAGGTCGTGTTTGAAGTTTGCGAGTGAGTTCTATTTTAATGTCTCTATATTAAAAAAGCAGTGATTATAAAGGAGTTTCAACATCGGCCTCTTGAGTGCAGCTCACTTATATCAAATTCTACTTCAAAGACTTATTGCTTCAGTGAAGTGAAGTAAAGTGAAAACATCGCGAGGAAACATGTACGTCTGAGAATTCTCGATAATGTTCTCAAAGGTGTGTGAAATCTGAAAGTGTACACACGGCCAGCTTGGTAGAGCATGTATCCCTCACAATGTTAGAGGAGACTCAAGCTTAATAGTGGGACATTTATGGTTCTGATGATGATATTAAAATCATTCCTATAAAAAACTTGAGATCAGAAGTAGGATAATTTGAGTTAGAAGGTCACCATGAGGTGACCCCAGCCATTGGGTGATTCCGCTGATTTTTGGACTATTATTAGTTTAAAATATGCTTACAATGTAATGAGGTTATTAATACTTCTGGAAAATGTATGTTTTATATTGTATATATTATCCATTGGAAGTACTAAT
The DNA here is from genome assembly GCA_018251375.1 of Calpodes ethlius. Classification (NCBI taxonomy): domain Eukaryota; kingdom Metazoa; phylum Arthropoda; class Insecta; order Lepidoptera; family Hesperiidae; genus Calpodes; species Calpodes ethlius. The sequence continues at coordinate 11,882 of DWPA01001658.1, read as the reverse complement.
ATTCATAAAACACATGCATTGTTTAAATTTCAAGCATGCTATGTATTATGCAAATAAATGATTTTATTGTGGTTTAAATTACATTCGTATTAGAATGATTAATATATTTTAAGAAGGTTTTGCTAGTAAGTCGATAGGCATAATTATGTAATGAGTTCTAGTAACAGGTACTATTAAACAAATTAAAATATATCTTAGAAAAAAGTAATCTTTATTACTTTATGGATTATAAACAAGATGCCGTATAATATTTCTTAAAAATTTGCAATAACTTAATAGAGAATAATATGTTAAAGGATGGGTTCATTGATTCAGTTGATTATAAAATATTAATTACGGAATTGGGGTTCGACATATATTTTAGGAAGATGGTGTTCGCCCCGGTCCCTCGCAAAACCGAATCTGACGTTTCACTGACAGCTGTCAAATCATCGAATTCTCGCTCTAGTTTTGGAATAAAGTTTTGAAATTGTAAAAATGGATTTAATGTGGCTGGTAAAATTAGAAATCGTTTGTCAATCGTTTTCCCTATTTATCTCTTTCATGTCTTTACAAGCATATTTTTACTTAACTAACCGGGTTGAGAATTATATTTGTAATCATTTTAAAAATAAAATGTATATTCTCTTAAAAATACAATTTTATAACCATTTACTTGTAGGAAGAAAAATATTTTTTGTAACGTATACATCATTGAATTAATAATGTAATGTAATGGAACTTTTTTTAAATAACTACGTTCTTCCTCAGATCCAGTGAATGCTCAACGGTGCGTGGTTCATGTACTCAAACCTACGTACCCTACCTATTTCTGGTGCTACCGCTGGGACCCGTCACGTTGACCGGCCAAGACTACGTCCTGGTGGAGTCTGGGTGCGTCTGCCGACCTGATCCTCCTACGTAGGTAATAGTATCTTTGGTTACGTATAGAAATATGTAAGTTCTAATTAACTGGGTAATTCTGATGGGGATGTGTCAGTCCACGTTGGATCGAAGGTCGATTTAAATTGTTATCATGAATGTTAGATTGAAGTATCATGATTGAAGGATCAATTATGTTGCACCATATTGATTGCACAATTTGGACTTATCATGATCAACTCAATATTTGGTTCATCAGTCAGTCAAGTATTGTATTGTATTTTAGTATAATGGTATTCGCTTGGTTCATGGACGTATTAAAAGTCTAGATTCCTTCCCCTCAATTATGTCTTCTATGTATCCATGTTGTCCATAAATGTTCTTATATTCTCATTTGGTCTCCCGATTTGGTAGGCGAAACTCCCCGCTCCACTTCCCCTCTCTTGGTCAAAAGCTGAATACATTGCTATATTTACAGTATTTTATTTAATTGTCATAAGAAAAAACCACTTGATTAAAAATTTTATCTACTTATAGTTGAGAAAGTTTGCACACATTCCTATCAGAATTACTTGTCATGTTGTACGTTTATCTCATTAACATTGAAAATTTGAGAACAGAACGCACTTCATGGATACACATATTTCTATATATTTAGTAAGTTATGTGTGATTGAAATTGAAGTCTAATGAATATATGTATGGGTATACATCCACATGTATGATGCATTCATGTGTGTGTGTGGTACTGTATTGTTGGGTTGACACGGCGACTACGCCGTGCGATTTTTTACGTATACCGTCGAACTCGACTGCAGTGGCAACAGAAAGTGTATGAAAACGCAAAAGTTGGTAATACATGGTTCGCAATGCACCGTTTAGACACCATGTGAAAGTGTGCTAAATAAGAGGATTTTTTAACTTGGATGCGATAGACAATAAATTGAACTCAATTCTTGAAATTCATCTTGACTGGATGTGACGTGTCTCTTAACTATTCGATTTGTAAACATTTTTAAACGTTTTGTGTAAAAAATATATATCTCTTAATTTTGTATATGCTAATATCAAAATAAGTATTTCTATGCCTCAAGATTTGTTTCATACTTGAGTTCAATATAGTTTAGGTTCGAGTACAAATTTGTTGATATTAATGAAAAAAATTAGAAAATTACATTTAAATTAATTAGGTTTAAAATAAGAAAAATACTTCTGTTACGTAAAATTACATGAGAGATTTAAGGTTTTTGAACTTTAAATAAAAAAAATGGTAAAATGTTACCGTATCATTTTTCTGTAGACTTATATCAACAAATTTGTACCTGTAGGTTATTTTTGTTGTAAGTAGTGTATCTAGTTGTAGGCGAGGAGGTAAATTGTTGAGTCAATTTTACACAGATTGCTAACTTTAACTTACTATCTCAATAAATAAGTATTCTATAATTTATACACAGATAAATGTCAATATTATTTGTAACATTTAAGTTTTCTTTATATAATTTTGAATAATATTCAATAAAGCCTGGGGCTTTAATTATTTCGCTTTGTAAAATTGTTTTAATTTTTAATAATGTCTTTATAAATGCTCAATTTTTTTTAATTTTCATTGGTTGATAAGGGTTTGTAATCTACAAAATTGCCGAAACAATTGTAATAACATGGTCAAGTTATAATAATTCGTCGGCCATTTTGCGGTAAGTAAAGTGCATTTAATTATTTTATAGACTGAATCTATTATTGTTAACTTATTATAGATATTTATTTTCTAGGCTGTTGTTCAGCTGAATATTTTATATTATAGAAAAATTACGTTAATTATTTTTATATTTGAACAACAAATGTTTCAAAGAATAAAGATTTAATTACATGTTATCATTTTATTTTTCTGTTTATATACTTGTTAATATTAAAACGGATTGTAGATTAAATTTATTGTAAAACAACAATATATTATCTTTTATATTTTTGTGTAATATGTACTGTTATAATTACAAGACGACATGTTAGTCACTAGTAGGTACATCAGGCATCAACCTTGCATTCTTGGCTTGGTCTCTTTGCCTCGCGGATGGTTGTTGACTGTCGAGCTAAATTTCGACGGTAAGATGGTAGTCGTGATGGTACGATGAATACATGCCTCGTTAACTATCTTCCGTGCTAGATTCAACCGGGAAATGTGTTTTAAATATTTTGTGTCATAAATGGCGTTGACCACTTACCATCAGGTGGTGCGTTTATCGGATGTCTCCATGAAAAATTGCTAGGGTTTGAGTATAGATGAATTTCCTTATGTTTGGTTACCACATTAGCTTATCCATAATTGATGATTCGATTCGTATTATTAACGATTCGGTATAGAGAAAGACGATTAGATGTTCACGTTTTTTAACCATTTTGTGATTTAGTATGAAGTAACAGTTCATAATCACCAATTTGTATTTTTGAGACATATTCGTATTTTTTTTAATTGAATATCTGAATATAGTTAAAAAAAATAAATTTGAATCACGATTCGTGCAAATATGAACGAGCGCTTACGTTGCAAATAAACTATTGACGTAGAGATATTACTCTATAATATTGAAATGACTTTTGAATATTTTCCGTTGAGATTTGGGAATTGCTACAGAATATTGAATAATACAAAACTCATTCATTTTAAAATTTATTATCTACAACAACTCACTTACAAATAATCCATACATATCAGCGGGAGTTTAAATAGGAAACCCTTTAGCATACTAAATTCTCATATCCTACGCTAAGGAACAATAATTATAATAAAATAACAATACAATCTTATAAATAGTAACGATTTTCACATTTGCTTTGAGTATTTGTTAACTGAAAAGCGATGGCTGCGTATTTTGGAGATTAATAATGTTTATAGCTTTAATTGTTATAAAGATATGATGCAATGATTGAGAGGTGATGTGTGTGGGAGAAGTAAATAGAAGTATGTATAGATATGAGTGCAACACAGACAAATAAATTCAATATTGGCGGACTAATGATAAGACCATAATATTTTAGTTTTATAAACGAAGTGTGCATCACAAAATAAGAATTTTTGTTATCGTTGATATTTTAAATAGAAAGATACTTTAGAAAACATAAATAACGTTTTTTTTTTCGAATTTATAATGAAACGTAAAGTGAAAATATAAGAAATTGAAAAGAATAGGTGTTGTGCGAAAGAGTGTAAAAACCATTACATTTTCATAAACTTCTAAATCACAATAAATAATTATTCATAGCGGTAGTATTGCTGGGGTTGGGGCTGGGGTCTCTGTTGGGCGTGGGCGTGGGCGAGGGGGATCTGCTGTTGTGCGTGGTGAGGCTGGGGTTGGGGCTGGGCAATCTGCTGCTGCAGCTGAGGCTTAGGCGTGGGGATCTTCACAACAATATCGGTGGGCTGTCGTGAAACCTGTGGGCAAAAAAAATACTTTTGTAAACTATTGCAGTAACACCCAGTGTGTGGCCGAAATTCAACTCTAATTCATGTTGTCTAAGGGTTATTTCACTTCGTATATAAAATATCACTGATGTGTTTATTATTTGTTTTTAAATCGTCATCTCACCTCGGCTTTGAAACCTTCCTTGGGATCAGCGGTGTAAGTAACGGTCCTGATGAAGCCGTCACTGTCTACCACGGAGTAGGAACCCTTGATGACGTCACCGTCTCTCTGTTCCTTACGATTCTGGTAGTTGGTGAACTGGTCATCATTGACGTCGAAACCGAACTGGTATGAGGGATGAGGCTGTAAGGAATACATAAAGTTTTTAACTAAGTTTATATGAATCTAGAGATATAAAATTGTCGTGCATTGTTATGAAAGATATCACGGATATGAAGCCGATATATAAGCTCTGTACGACCTACGACTTGCATTATTATGAGTTATTTCCGAGAGAACCTAACCTTGGTTGAAATAAGCATCATCAAAGTCGATAACATAATATGGCGGTTAGTCAAGACCTTTGAGTTTCTTTAAATATAATATAATTTTATGCAGTATTTTAACTTAAATTTCGTGTATTTTCTGGAATAAGGTTTAGCCCAGGAAACTATTATATAAATTATCTATATGAATACATAATTAGTTGAGTAAATCTGTTAATGTTCACGCAATTAATATATAATAATGCTTAAGTACTTTATGTGTTTAGGAATTTCTTTCACCGTTTCTTTTTCTCGATAATAAAACATATTTTCAAAACAGCGAGGAAAAATTCGTAAACAAATTACATGATTTGAAATTCAAATTTGAATATTCATGCAGTCTTTTGTCCAAAACCATGTGCGTAGTTACGTCCAGTTGAAAGTAAGAATAACTTTACCATTCAACGAACCTTTCTCACTAAAACATATACAGTGAGTTATGTTACGCGCTCTACATATTTCCCTTCCGAATGTACTTTCGCAACTTTACGTAGCACAGATAGTTTGATACGATCCGTCATAATTTTATTCATGACATGTGACGTCCACGTAACGACCTCAATTTACGATTGCATTTTGAAGGCATGACTGTCATTTTAAACGTGGAATATGATAGAATTCCAAAATGGCTGCTTATTTTTCGTCCTTAAAATATTCAGCTTGTGTTATTACAAGAGACCCGCTCTGCGTTCGAAATTCGATCACAGTTCACATTCTCTGACGTCAAATTTACATTGATAGTATTTCATATTCTATTTGCTTTAATAAATGTCTTGATAACACATATTATATATAAAATTTGTCCATGTAAATATCATCTTTGTGTATACTTTAGTACTGTATCAACTCTTAATAAACTAATACGTATTTCCATAACGCTGGGTTCACACGGCGATTTCACGATGCATTATTATGACGTGTATGAACTCGACCGCACTGACAACGAAAAGTGTATGAAAACACTAAACGTATTTACATGGCGTTTGTACATGCATCGTCCACCGTCGGTTGAATCTCGACCGCATAATTTAACGAAAACCGCATAGTCACTGTATGAACGGGCAGTTTTTCTCGAAAACGGGTATCCTACAAAGATTTTCTCTTCACTTATTAATTCCTATATTTATTATAATCATCTTGACTGTCTTTTGTTTGATATGGTGTCTCAACTTGAAGCCCACAGTATCTATCAAACTTTGATGGTCCACTGCTGGACATAGATCTTCAGTAGATAATTAAATTCGATTACTTATCAGTACCTTAATGTTCCTTATAGAACATAGCGCTAAACATTTCCTAGTTATTACAATAATCCAAATAATTACAATCGTCTAAACTCTGGTTACGTATCATAAGTAATCAATTTAATCAGTGTTTAAATCACGTACAAATCGAAGTATAATTTATACACAGGTTATGTATCACTTCAATAAACGAATAACTTTCCATAAATGTGGTTCTGGATATAAATTGCTTTAAGTTTATTGATTTCACTCTTTGATCTTTATATAAGTTCCTGTCTTTTTTATTTACATAATGTTTGATTGAATTAAATTTATTTTAAATGTATATATTTTAATTATTAGCCAGTATGTCTATAACAGTAACAGACGAACTCATTTCATCGCCTTTTGTGTTAAATTAATTAATAGTGAAGGTTTTAATTAAGAAAGCAGATGAAGGAAGTTAGCAGCCGCATCCGTATGTCATGTCGTTCTGAAAGTAGCCTGAGATTATAATCGTAAAGTTGATCCAAACGTGATAACCGCAATGTTTCTAGTTTACTAACTGTTCTTCGACCACGGAAATGATAAGTTCTAGTATGGCAATATAATCGATGCAAACATCGATTTTGTCAAAGCGATTAATAAGCTGTTCTACGGCACGTACCTACATTAAATGTAGAGTGAATACCCCAGTTATATACGAGACAAGCAGGTTCTTAGTGAAAGTCGTCTGTACGGGTAAGTGATCCCGCGATTTGATACTATATGATATTAGGTATACTGTAATGCTACGTGTAATCGAGTGCATTCCGATACCTGATATTAAAAGCGAGATATATGTTTAACGTTATCTGCTAAATTTATCAGAATATATTTGATTACACATAAACATACTCTTAGTTGATTATTTGTTATTCAAATTCAATATCGATTATTCCAAATAAGATGATTTTTGATAAACTTATTAGAAGTAAAGTGAAAGTTAAAAAATACTGTCAAATTTTGCCGATTATATTGGTTGAAAACTTGTTAGTGGAGCGAAGAGTCTCAGGTTCGATTCGGGACAGACATTTTATATATTTTTTCGTAGGTCGTGATTATTTGTGATTGTTCATTTATATGTATACAACTATTGGTAAGAGCGAAGGCTTGTGTGTGTGTGTTTAATCGTTCTATCGTCGAATATGACGTCACCACTTGCACCACTGTTTCCAGAATAGCAACAAGTGCATTGGTATATTGCAATTCAATTGCCAAAGATATAATCATATTTTGGAACGTTTAATATCTAATGCTTACAACACGCATTCTGAATAGTGTTCAATGTCCCGTGACAAATTGTTTTTCGAACGTTTTTATTACAAATTTGTAGCCGCACTCACTTCGCTTCGCAAAGCCTATGCCTGTGTTAGACTTAGAAGTATAAGTATGTTCTTACGAATGCATTGTTCGTCTTATAAACATAATATAAACTAGGACACATAAGTGTATCATTCTTCACCTATGTGTGTTATGTTTATGGCTAACAAACTTTCTGTGCCAACTGTTACAAGAACAGTCCCCTTACACGAGACGCTATTCAACTTATGCTAAGAAAATGCATGAGAATGACATTTGCCATACATTGTCGGAGTGAGAACGTGATTGGAAAACCGGTTTGTCTAGACCCTCCCAAATATGTAGAGGGAGATAGTTGTGGATCACTTACGTCATACTCCTCGGGTTCGCGTTGCTCTTGCTGTCTCTGAGGTTGGTAGGCCTGTGGGGCTGGTCTGTATTGCGGTTGAGGCTGCTGCTGCGGTTGGGGTTGGTACTGAGGCCTGGCCTGGTACTGATCTTCGCTTTGGACGCTGTAAGGCTGAAAGTAATACGAAGGTAAGAGACCAAAACGGTGGAAGTTTATAGAGTGAAGTGAAGTAGGTATTCGCAATATGGCACAATTTTTTGTTACAGGTGGAATGGACATACACAAATAATAAGAAACGTCCACGATTCAAGAATAAATTATCCGGAATAAAGCTCGGTAATACAGGATAGCTACGAACTCTGATACAGATATCTGTGGAACTAATTACCTACATCTATGTTCCTATAGTACTCTGATATGTTGTCGTTCAGAAGTGAGCGATTCCTACTTAGCCGGTAACTGGATGTCCCTGATATTGCTAATGTGATCCTTTACTAGTAGGTAATCCGTGGCTAGTTAATCCCTTTCGTTGATAACCGACGTTTGTGGACTTCCATAGGGCAAGAAGGAAATGTTACCACATTCATTCATTGGTGTATCGTAGGGGCAACTAGTCAATATTAACATCTTGATGGTAAGTTGTCACGCTATGTTCTTCCATGACTATAAAATAACTATTAACTCGATGCGGATAAAGGAGAAAAGACACACGCTTTTATTCCTATAGCCTCCTAAAGCGTCACCTATCGAATATCGCTATCCTGTCTTTCAAACGCGAATCAAACATAAACTCACAAAGTTTTATTGAAACTGGTTAGATGCTTTCGGAGATTAGCGTATACGAAAAAAGTGACACAGGATTCTGCACGATTTCAATATCTACTAATACTTACGAGGCGAGCTGGAGCGGGCGCGGGGATGTGAGACGGGCGGGAAATGACCTGAGTTTGGGCGGGCGCGGGCGCTGCCTGCTGTCCGCCGATGTACTGCCTCAGTAGATGTGGTGGTATACCTTCATCCTGCTGCAAGAGTTTAATTATTAACCTTCACGAATGAAATAAATAATAATTGATTGGCATTTTCATCCCAACTTTTTTAAATGCCCTAATACTTCATCCCGAACTCTGAAGTCTTATATTTTTTTTGGAACGAAGTTCTTTAACGCGGCTTGCAGTAGGAATGCAATGGGAGAAATCGTCTACTGTCTATATCGGAAATGTGTTACATCTGTGTTTTAGCGAGGTGTTAAAAAAAGGTTATGCTATGAATTACAAAAATATGTAAATATTTATTTAATGTTTTTTAAGAATTTAATGTATTTCATTTAAAACAGATACTACACTCATTGAATTGAAATTTTTTAATTCATTTAAATTCATTGTTGATAACTCCGATTATACTAACCTCATTATCGCTTTACGCACGATTATTTTCTTAACACATCTTATACCTGAATTAAAATTGTACCAAACATTGCACGAGAACAAAACATTTCGTGAACTAGATCGTTACTTGCTTGCATAATTTTATTTGTTCTAATTACATCGTATAAGTGCAGCTGTGCTCCGAATGTCTGGTCTGAACTAATTAGGAAATACTCAGGCTTACAAACCAGCGGCCGCATGAATCCCTGGCCACTCATTTGCATAACCGTCGCATGTGTTACAAATAAACCGAAGCAAATCGGGCGCAACGTAACCGGCTGTATTGTTACAGTTGAGTTTCGTAACCGTAAGTATTTCGGTTGGTTGCAACCGACTATCGCAGTTAATATGCTGTAACGAGATAATTGGCGCTCTTGGACGGATACTTTGAGCCGTGGTTAAGGAGCTACTAGATTTGTTGCGTGGTCTCTTGAAAGTTTCCTGTTCCATTACATTCAGAGCTCGGTAAACATACTATTAATTTTTTCAGTAGCTTTTGGGTTGAAAACTAATCATTATATGCTTCGTTGAAGAAATCATGAGGAACTCAGCTCACTTAACAGTTTTTCATAACGCTGTTATGTACGTGAGGTGGATTACGGCCTGTACTACTAAAATTGTGGGAGGAAACCAGAGTCCAGCTAAGGCACAATTTGACCGCTATTATTTAAGAGACTCCATATTAAATAGTTATTTTTTTCATATAAACTACCCGAAAACGTAGATAGGAGTCATTTGAATGCTAACTGATCAACTTAAACCAAGGCTGCGACTAACACAAAATATATCACTGGATTGTCTGGTAATAAATAATGTTATAAAACATTAGACATATCCGGTTTTTATCTGTAATAATTACAAAACTATAAAAATTTACATTGCAAATTCCACCTTGATGCACTAAGGTCGGAATGCGAATTGTTTGAGTAAATAAACTTTCGATTTTAACTAGTCCTAAGGTCAATGATCTGTGGGAACAATTAAAATTTAAAATTAGAACAGTCTTGGCCGCCATCTTTAAAAAAAATTAAAAACGTGTAAAAAATAATTATTACTTTTGTTATAGTATTGTGTTGTGCGCCTTTTTAATAGTCAATCCTGAGTGTGAGTGTTATCGGACGATTATAATTGAATATATTTTTTATATATTTTTTTATATAATTATATCTTATCTGTTAAGAAATTCCCTGGTCTGTATATATCCTGAGAAAAGTATCAGGTCGTGTTTACTATAAGAATCTTTCGTCATCGGAATTAAAGCAATATTCAACTCCTAAGGATAAGAGAAAGTGACTAGTTATAATTTAACACGCACGCAAAAACACAGTAAATATATAATTTTATCTTTTTTTTTTATTGTATGTGTAACTTCACAAATAAAATCACTTTTCCAGTATACTAACTTCTGTGTGCAGCTGTGTTCGATTACGTGTTACATTTGAATTCTAAAAGCATTCAATGTGCCTTTCGTAAGCTTATCACGGCTTATTTGGATCAGTAAGCGCGTTTAAATACTTAATGGTGGTAAATTGGGTTACTTCCAACTATAATATCTGCTTTCACTGCTTAATTAATGTAATGAGTTATATTATCTTACGTAATATATTTTTTTAATTATCTTTAATTGGGATTTTATTCTCGTCATTAATAAGGTATTAAAAGAAAATTATTAGTATCTGTGTCTATAAATAATTCGTTTGTGTGAATTGAATGATTCAGTATCGACGTATTTCATATGCAGTTTAATGAAATATGCATTTATGTAGGGAAATAGATATTTATGGAGAAAACGATAAATAATATATAATTATCTTCTCTCTATGGTTTGCTATATATTTTTTTCTTTAGAGACCTTTATATTCATTATTTATACATTATGGGAAAACTATGCCCTCGTATCTTTTTTGCTATGATATTATATATCTACTATTAACATATTATAATTTTATAATTAAAGTAATAAAAACTTTATCTTTTATAATATTACAATTAGAAATGATGAATATTTTATATTATTTTGGCAACCCTATTTTTTATTTTACATAAGTGTATGCAAGAATCCATAGAATAACAAAGTACTCGTTGTTAGCGATAAAACTTCGATATCTAAATTAAAACTAGATAAATTGTTAAAATTCGTCATGCTACACGAACGACACTAAGTTTATAGTCTGTCCAATTAAAATTTTGCAGTCAATTTCCTGCGATGTTCGCCGTTTCCTCATATTGCGATGATGTGCGATAATTCATTGGTTTACCGGTGTTACCAATATATTATTAAAGTACGTCAACACGTCGGTGAAGAAAAATATCGTAAGGAAACCAGCACGTAAAGAAATCGAGAGTTCTCCATAATTTTCTTGAAAGTGTGTGAAGTCTATCAATCTGCGCATGACCAGCGTGGTGAACTATGGCCTGTATCCCTCACATTGTGAGAGGAGACCCGAGCTCAGCAGTGGAACAGTTATGGGTTGTAATGATGATGATGCCGTCAACAATATTAGTTTACAGGTACTAAATTAAACACATGAAAAAGAACTCTACACTGAACTATCCATTATTTAACTTACATCATTATTTAATTTATTTGCGGTAAAAGAATTTTAGGTTAAATGTACCTACTACTATTTCTTTTAGTGATTTTAGTGATAGACCATAAACTAAAATTATGACAATGAGAAATCTATTTAGAATTACGAACATATTTATAGCTTTGAAATAGTTTTCATCCAAAGGTCTTCA
>DWPA01001657.1:0-17847 GCA_018251375.1 Calpodes ethlius | reverse complement strand
TAGTTTTTTTTTCCATTTTCAGTTTGGCCGGCAACGTATAGTTAATAATGCTTGTGTTGACAGACAACAATGACTATTACTTACCATTGAGAGGTTTTCTGAACACTTGTCACTTTACACAAATATAATGGTGACATGATTTTTCCTATTTAAACCATGATAAAAAGATTTCGTATACGAACCTATTTTTTTTAAGTTAATCAGCTTAAATGCAATAATGTAGTGAAATACTCCGAGCGTATGAAAAAAACCTGCGCTAAAACGAATAAGCAACCCAATCAGGAGTGAGTAACGACAGAAATATGCGATGAAATAGCTCTAAGAAGATGGAATGAGTCATGCCCAAACCCACGAAATGAGTTACGCCGAAACTCATTTTTGTGTCGCGATAGAGAGGTCTCGTTGGAAGTGTAATAACGGTAAATGGTGGCCATCACGAAGCGACGCATTAACATCTGCTAGAATAGGAATCAGGATGCCCTTACCAAGTATCTTTGCTTTACAAGCTTTTATTTAACTTGCAAAGTTTGTTAGTATATTTGTTTCTTACTTACTAATGTTACTTACCTACTTTCTAATGTCCATAAAGTTGAAATTATTTATAATACATAGGAAAATTCCAGCGACATTATGTTTTTATAATAAAGTCTTCAGAACAGGAAATATCTCAACGAATAACATTACAGAGATTAATTTTATATACGCCTACGTCATATTATGTTAAAAATAAATAAGGAAGTATCATTTAAACTGTGCCAGTTTTATACGCGTCTATTTAGTTAGTGCCCTTTGGCAATCAACGCCAAAACAAGAAGAACGTAAAGTATAATAAATATTTGTCAGGAATCATTACTTAAGTAGAGACACTGTTAAGAGTTTATTGACTAATTACAATAAAATACAACAATTACAGCAAATTTACAATAAATAAATCCGAGAAATGAAACTCGTGGTAAGGCTTCCCTTGGATACCTGCAGATTTTTTACGTAAGGAGTTTCTTTTCTCCTGTCTCTTACTTAGTGTTGTTATTTTAAAAATCTTAGGCTTTTCAATGCGCCGTGCCTTCAGGTGTTTTCGAGGATTACTTTGAGATACGAAGCTGCGGGAATTATGAGACAGGGAACGTTTTTAAAGGAATAAGAGATGAGAATATTCATTTTCCAGAAGCCACGTTATATTTGGTGCGGTTGAAATACTGAGTGTGGTTTTAATAAGTAATCTTCTTGCATAAGTTGGTGGACTCCAGTATTGTCTTTAAATTCCACGTAATTTTGTATTTTGGCTGTCTCATTCATCTTTTTTAGAATATTTATATAATAACGTAGCTTGTCTGATGTAACAAAAAAATATATGAAAATTTGAAATGTTTGTAATGAAATTTTTGGTTGTTTTGGGACGATGAGAATATTAACGTCAATCCTGCGCTGGATTCATAGTGTCGTAAGAGGGAATAGAAGCCGGATCCTCCTGCTTGGTGGCAAGGCTTTACGTAATGATTCGTGTTAATACTAAGTAATTTATATATTTACTTATTATCTTTTTCTTCATTATCTTTTTGTGAAGCTTGCTTGAGTCCGCTGACAAAGAACTCGTTGGTATCCAATACGGTATCCCTTGCGCCATATAAGCAATGGTGACCACTTACCTTCGCACGCATTTGCTCGTATGTCGGCTACTTACACAAAAAAACATTTTTTCTTGTCTTTACGATAGATTTACCTTATTTTGTTATTTAAGATATAATTTCATCTCTTACACTAAAAGATGGACAAACTGGTTACTGGTAATATCCATTAGTCGACCTTGGAATGTGGAAATATATGACAACCGCTGCTAAATCAGCATAAGATCCATTACTTTTAAATAAAATTCATTATCATCATTACAATCCATAACTGTACCACTGCTAATCGAGTCTCTTCTCACAATATGAGGGATAAAGGCCGTAGTTCACCATTCTAGCTAAGTGCAGATTTACAGACTTCACACACCTTTGTGAACATTATGGAGAACTCTCGAATGAGGTATCGTCATGATGTTTTCCTTCTCCGAAGCATATGAATTAACTTGTAATACACATGTAACTTTTTTGAAAATTAGAGTTTGTGCAGGATACGAACTCACGCCCCCACGTTCGGGAAACCAACGTTCAAACCATTAGGCTATAACTGCTTAAAATATAATTGCAATAAAATACATCTTAATATAATACTAAAAGCAAATAAATACATACTAGTTAAAACTAGTATTACTACTGTAGTAGTAGTACTGTTCACTTGAATTATTTCAAGGAATTATGGACGTGAATCATGCGGCTTAATTATTGTAGGTTAGATTTAATACTTGAATAAACTAACAGTATTATCCAGGGATTGAGAGCGGTAAACAGACGCACCGTCCTACGGCCAATGTACGTCCAGTTTCTATAATCAATTTATCCCTTACTGATAGGAGATCATGCTATTAGGCTGAAACTGCATTCAGTTTCCATAAATCATTTGTTATATTATATATTGGATACACAAAGTATCCAATATAATGGTTTTTTGTTACTGCTTCAAAAAATAATTTAATTTTTTTTTTCCAATTATAAACAATTCTAAATCTGTTAATTCAGTTTATGAAAATAAGTTAAATAAATGCTTATAGTACAATACCTATAGCAGGTGTGTATAAATTTCAAACCTAGATTTTGGAATGGTCGATGTTAAATCCTATTTATTAATTTTGTATATCTTTTTAAATAAGTAAAACAAAATTCGTAAGTAGTAAACAAAAGTATAAGTACAGTTTTCAATTTAAAATATAAATATTGAATGAACCTGCGGATCTTGAAACTGCTAAATAAACAAAAAGCGGTACGAACAATTTTCACCTTATTGGGAAGTTCTCTAATGACATGGAATTTTAATGAACACAACTTTGGGGAAACGGTTGCGAATGAAAGTTGGGTTTAGAAACAATAAATTTTGCAACAATTTGAAAGTCACTGAAATAACGATTATTATTTGAGAATTAGAAAATTTTTAGGGACAATTTCTGGGAAAATATCGTACAAAAATCTTCATGCTTAAAATTTTCAATTACAAATTATATTAATGACATCCATTCCTCTTTATTTACATGTAATCCTTTATTGTAACTGCTATCCACCTCTAGAACTCCCTGCCTTTAATTATCCGACGCGTCCCGTTTACTCATTTAAAAAACGAATCAAACTGCATTACCTGGAACTACAGTCTTGACTCTTAACACATCTTCAAACGTATGTCGTTTATTTATAATAATATAAATATAATTATGTATAAAATTATACATTTTCTGTTTCTGCACCTACTTTTCTTTTACTCATGTTACGTTTCTTTTACTCGTGCGCTCCGCATAATGGTTGTCTGGAAGATATTGCTCGGTAGCGATAAGATTGTCTTTTGCACTGCACTACTTATCTAACGTAAATAAACTTGTTATTGTTGCTTATATGGAGAATGCTAAGTACAATAAAGAATATTGTATTCTATTCTAATGCTTGATCTAATGATATAAATACTCTTTAGTAAATATTTATACTATATAATGTTAGTGAACTACATATAAATTTACTTTTTACAGATATCCGTGTATGTTCGCCTACTCTCATTTCCGTAGTCTTCGTTCGCATTTTTCTGTCAATCTTTTATTGTGATGCCTGTCTGGCTAACTTCTACCTTCTTGCTTGAGTACTTGATTTCATAAGTGTGCGTTGTTGTTAGCTTATAGTTATTTTATAATCAAAGAAGATTGTTTATATATTACATAGCATACATCTTGTAATTTGTTATTCATCCATATTTTATTTTTAAATCTTCTAAAGCGTCTTCGTCGGCATTTTTGGATTTATTTCCATCCATGTTTGTTATTTACGGTACATTTTGTAGTAAGTCCACAATATTCTTCGATAAATTTAATGATTTCTTTGGTAATAAAGTTTTAATTCTAATTGTTACAATTTGCAAATGATCACAAGCAACGTGTAATGAAAGAAATTGTTATCGCGTCAACAGAAATCTTGAACTTTCAGAGTTGTCTAATAGTACAATTAATATCATGAAAGATATCATTGCTGAAAAATATTTGTCACTGGGCTTTAGGATCTAAGGACCTAAAGAATTTCTCAGCGATTTCGAAAAGATTTAATTGTGGTTTTGAAATTCTTACACTTTACACATACCATTCCACGAAGTAAACCGAGAGGCTTTTGCAAGTAATATACATAAAAGTACAATACCTTTAGCTGTTATAATTCCGTGTCTTAAGGGAACTTTCCAAATTAGGAGCAAATTGTCCATGGCGGCTTCAACTCGTTTTGCTAATTGTTTCAAAATATTTACTTTAAACTTTCGACGTCTTATTCCTAGAAGTTTACTTGGAAATGTTTGGCTTTCTTTTCTGTGTTGCTATATATCTAATGGCTATGTAAATCCTCTTGAGTTTCAAGTAAAAGCATAAATTTTCTATGTTTTACCTTTTTTAGAGGTTCCTTCTGTCATCAAGTCGAAAAAAGTATCACCTGCTTGTGATGCAACCTGCTGAATAATGGACAAGTCGATAGCGTGAAGTCCTCTTTGGAGGCCGCTGGTTTACTGACCTGTGAGGTTTTTCTAGCCATCTTTCTTCTAATAATGAACAGTGAAATTTAAATGTGCTTCGATTGAAGTGCTAGGAAGTATATATTAAACTAGATGTTAAAACGGCAATATAGGTTGTCGATTCATTTCTATCACAGGTTGTTAGGTAACGCTTCGTTGTTAGACACTGTCTTTAATTTGGCTGAAATAAACATCGCAATGGATCTTTCCATAGAAATAAGATGTTATTTCGCGATAAAAAAGTAGCTTGTAGTATTCGTCGTCCTCCCAACTATTCCAAAACCAAAAATCATATCATAACGACGCTCGGTTGTGCCGGGAAAGAAGGATAAATAAATATATTTTCTCATTTATAATATTAGTACGGATGGGTTCTTTAATCTTTTCAACTAACTTTGCATAGGCGCTGACTTTGGTATTGCTAATGTTCTGTACTTGAATCATGAACATATTTTTCTTATTACTACAAAATAATACATGCTTCTAGGAACATACTTATTGGAATTCTGTAGTTCTAATAAACCCTATCTTCAATAGTTACAAGTGTTTAAACATCTTGGATCAACGGGTATAGATAGGGAGCTTAAACAGTTATCGTTTCAAAAGATTTAGCTTTATTTTTATAAACATTACTAAACAATATTAATCAGTACATTCAATCTCGTTGATATTATTGAATATTACTTGATTTTAAATATAATTGATCTTGAACTGAGTACAGTTTATTTTGATACGAGTACTTACGATATGTGATTTGTACATCGATATTTTAGCTCGTTTACATGGCTCGTGGTTACGGTTAAACGGCGGTAACACGGAGAGACTGTTGATAGGATAACAGGTGAAGTTTGACACTAATATGTTAGTGTATTATAAATGATAAATTATGTTTTATACTCGTCATATATTTATCTAAATATTTACTTAATATGAAAACGAATTACTATAATTATATTTATGCCGGTTTGAGTGGCGCCTATGTCCTAATGTCGAACAGGGAAGACCGAGGGTTTTCACATTAGTCCTCCAGACCCAGGGGTCTAAGTTCGAATTTTGCACGTACCTCATTTTTAATTAAGTTAATTTTCGCCTACTTTGGTGAAGGAAACGTGGGAAAACCTTGTAGGGTAAAAGCGATGCCCCAGTTTTGGAAAAATCTACCTAATTTTAAATGTATCTACATCTAAGGGTTCTCCATAACGTTTCTAAAGATATGTGAAGTCTGCCAAACCGTAGTAGGCCAGCATTATGAATTATCTCCTATACCCCTCACATTGGACGGCCCCGTAGCCTAGCTAGTAGTGACCCTGCCTCCGAAGCGAGTAGTCCTGGGTTCGATTCCCAGCCGGGGCAGATATTTATGTGACAGTACATATTTGTTCTCGGGTCATGGGTGTCAGTGACGTGTTATTTGTGTTGTGCATGCCGCCCGCGACACAGGTTAATCCTCCTGTGGGAGTATGAGTGTATTAGCGTTTATTTATTTATTATTATAATAAGAGGCCCGAGCCCAGTGGTGAGAATATAATGGACTCTGATAATGATAGTCGATAGATAAGCTTGGCTAGCTAAAAGGTTATAAATTATAAAACAAATGCACATCTGTCATCAAAATTTTATTTAATTAAATGTTGTAATTCTTAAATTAAGCATTTTAATTTAAATATTACATAATTTGGCCTTAATCATATTATTTTACATATTTCATTACGTAAAACAGGACAATAATGACAATCAAACATGACACACACATGAAATCAATATTAATTATTAATGTTTTTGTTACAGTACTACTTTTTAAAATTTATACATTACTTACTTATCTAGATATATAAAATAATAATTCTAAGATTATATTTACATCAGTAAATTGACTTTTTTAGAAACATATAACTTAAGCTTGTATCTAAAGTCAAATAAAAGTTATTAATGGGGTTCAAGTAACGATATACGCATCGAATTCACAGATTCTTTTTTAATTTGATAGTTCTTACATTGTTCAAATTCTAAGCTTTTGAATACAAATAATTCCTCTTTTAAAGAATTTTGTTAAAATATATAAACCTTTCCTTGTCAATCGAGTAAAAACCTTGAATGTCTGAGAAAAAAATCTTAGCATCAATCACGGTATCTTTACATTTTCGATTCGTTCGATCAATTTATCGTTTTACGATATTTAAATAACATTTTCACTTTCAGGCTTAAAGTTTTTAAACTGAAGATATTAAACGATCTTTAAATAATCTTTTAATAATAGTCTTTCGATAATGATGGAGCCTATGATTCTTCATTTAATCTTCAAACTTCGTTGGCCTTTTGCCAGACACTCAGTAAAAAAGCTTTTTCTCAAAACGCATGGAGGTAACAACTTGAAAGTAATATCCAATACTCGGGTCCGTAATACACAGGAGTTGTAAAAAAAACAAAGTTGTTTATTCCGTATGTTTTGACACCAACATGGGAATTAAATCGGGTATTTTCCATTGACCCCAAAATCATGAAATTTAACAAGAAGATGAAGAAAGAAAATCGTAATTCTGAAAAGAAACCGATTTTTTTGCGATTATAAACTAATTTAAAGTCGATAAATACACCACGAAACTTTTATAATGTTACACAATGAATTGTTATTTCAGCAACTTTCGATGCGTCATAGTTTACGAGTTTAAATTATTAAATTAAATTATTAAACTTATATTACTTATATTCATTAGAATATAATAATATTCAACATGATTATACGAAGTTGCGGTTCACTAGCGCGAAATCATACTTGCCCGGTTTCATGAACATTTGTAAATCGAGACGAGTTACGTTTTAATGTACTTCATGATTAATGTCCGCTAGGCTATGTAGACAATTCTAAACCCCGGTATTGATGTTCAAATTGTTCTATTCAATACCTCATATCGTTATAGTTCATGCGTGAATTCTGAAGACCTACACAATAGACTCATCAAGCTCGCGTAGTCGTTATAGTCTGTGTAAAGGGATACTGCATTTTATTATTAACTAGTTACTGCCATCATTTCTCTTTGAAAATCCTATGCCTCGATACTAATGAATGAGAGGTTGGAAGGGTTTTCTAAGTCACTTTATTACTGAACTGATTGAAGTCACTAATGTCACCCTTTATGAAAATAAATAAGTGAACATCGTTTTCAAATCTGTTAAGACCTTTGATAGGTTAGATGGAAGAATCGCTCAGACGAACTGATAACCAGAATAATTCAAAATCTTTTTTATAACATCAATTTTATTTTATTTATTACAGCTCAATTGTAGCTTCTGGTGGATGTTAGCGATGTATACTTGGAATGGTTTTACCTAAGCGGCTAAGCCTAATTAGGCTACTTTAAGTATCAGAAGTTTTTAGTTTGTTCGAAAGTTTAAGATGTGGCTCAATAGCTGTAATGTCTATAATCGCTCAATATCTGTAATCGACTTAACTTACGAAGCCATAGTAAGTCCAGAGTCAATTTAAAAAATACTGGCAAATATATATTCAACTACAAACCGTATTCGTTGCCTCGCTAGTTCAATTAATTCGACCCAAACCATCAGGTTACTAGCGCTTCAAAATATATTGCAAGGTACGAAACAGCGCATATATTTTATCACCGTGAAAAGCTTAAAATTTAAATTTGCTTATGTCTGAACTAAAGGTTCAAGATTTACTGACATGTAAATTAATAATGAAAATTACAAAGATATATTACATAATAATATTGTCAAAGAGGTAGTTAACAAAATAATAATTATTACAAACAACTGTAAATAATTCCATATGTAACTTGACCTTAAACACAATTAGCGAAATTCTGACACTTAATCCTTAGAGAATAGTCCCTCAAGTTGTGGGTAATTATGTTACCATAGAACAGAAATGTCATAGAAATATCTCATTCATGTTATTATTTCATATGTTATTAGCAGATAAATTTTGAATACAAATAGTTTGGTCAATCTCAATTCAAATATTTTTCTCTTCCAAAATTCTATGCCTCGGTTTGTAATTGAGCTGGGATCGAATTGACAGGTATGTGAACTAACCGAGCTACTGGTTTAGTATGTATGTACGTAACATTCATATAAACATCAAAAGTGGAGGGTGTTTTAATTAACATACGTGTTATTTCACATTTTTTAATTTAAGTTCCAAATAGAAAAACAACGATTATGATTATTTAATACTCACATTCAGATCTCAGTGTAAAAATGTGTTGTTATTTGTTTTTTTGGTACAAAATTAAACAATTAGCAAGGGGATGTCTATAAATATAATGTTCTGTGGTGAGTTTTGTCCAAACCACATCAAATGCTGGCCCAACTCACCCCGATTCAACCCAAGCGACCTTAATCAGACACATTTGCCGTATTTACCTCCTAAAATTTAATTTAATTGAATAACCTTAACCAGTCTTCTTTCCATGAGAAACAAACAAATCAAATGCAAAGAAAACACCATGCTAATATATATCGAAAATCTCAATTAAGAAAATTCCTTTACGATGGCATTAGCTATGTCCTGATGCTTACGGTTACACATATGTTTATTTACATCAATACAATTAGTTTTATATTCTATTGAAATCAAAAAGATGTATTCAGCCAGTTCGTTGTTGCCCATGTTATAAATCTCTAAACAATATCGACGAAGAATATCATGACTAAACTTAAATGTCTCATATTTACATTTCCACTCACTAAATATTCCCAAGTCGCTGTTAAACAATTCTCTTAATAATATCTTAAAAACTATTTGATCACTGTTTACATTGTTTAAAACACTGAGTTTATTAAAATGCACTTATTACTATCGAAGCTAGCACTAATGAAAGGTTAGCTATTATCTTAAAACTCGTGTTAGGTCGCCAGTAGCTCTCGTCTTTTGAAGACAACATTAAGGAATCTTCTCCTTTTTGGATCAATTCTCCTGGGCATGGTAACTTTTCTGCTGATATATCAATAAGGGCTACTTGTTCTACCATTGGGGGTTCTGTAGCTTCGTAATTATATGACGGATTGGAATCATAACTGTCATCGTTATTAACTTGTTGTAAGATATCACCACTAGATTCTAAATTAAACTCCGTTCCAGATGGTTTTGTATCAATAGGATTGTCATTAGCTGAATTTTTAGGCCTTTCAGAATTTGGTACACATGTGATTTCATCGAGAGCTAACCTAAGTGGTTCGCTTTTAGTTTCATTTCGAAGATTTTGTATCCAGTTCAAGCGACAATCGCAGCGCAGCTTATTACCTGAAACAACATGAATAACAGTTATTTACAACGTGCTAAATATCTCAGAGATCAAGGGAAATAAATTTGTATTCACGTGGATTACGTGTGTAGCGTAACTAGAGTAGTGCTGACAGCGCAACACCGGCGAACTCTAGGCACACGGGACAAATATTACGTTTCATTTTCACCTTTATCGTTTTGTACGTAACATCAAAAGGGTTTTATCTAGCTGTTGCACAGGATAATTTGATCTTCATGCAAATAAACTCTCTATATAAGAAATTGCATATTTGACGCGAAAAGAAATATTTAACGATCCCAAAAATGACCTACTGGACGGGACTCTATCCCAGAACCTCTTGTTTGTCAGGCAAGATCCACAATGAATTTAGTATCAGAATCATCAAGAACTTTCTTCATAAAACATAAAAATATCTCTAATCATCAGTTTCTATGAACGCAAAAATTTCTAATACTAGTACCAGTTCGGGTTTGATGATGTTATCAACATTTAATGGTCTCTTTCAAAAACAATATAATTATTATAGATATGGGGCTAAGCACGTAAAGGGTATAAATGTTCGATAAAAACAAAAACAAGGAATTAGATGTGATTTCATTATATTAAGTAAGAAGTTAATGATTTATAAAACAGTTTTTGTGAGTTATTGGACAAAAAACTTATAATGTAAGAAATTTCAAACAATCAAGCCTAAAAATACATAAACCAAAAAGTATAAAATATCCTTAAAAAATGTTCCCAAAATGAGGGAATAAGTAAATCTTACTAAATGAGATTTATTACAAAACCTACTAAACCGGCTAGGGATTTGAGTTGACACGCGTGTTGGTCTCAAAACAGAATAACTTATCATGAGAACAGAGATAGCAGTGATGCGACATGCGACTGCGACATGCGACTACGATTTTATGAATTGCTCAGGGTATTCTACATAAAAACGAAGTTAAACATATTGATGTAAAGTCAACCGATGATCAAGCAATCATTTTTGTACAGTTTTGGTAATAACGAAAATGTAATAATAATATAAACAAAACGATGACAAAGTGGATAATAAACACGAATTTTAAATGCGGCCTTATATATTGTGGATTGGGGCTTTAAGGGTATATTAAGTTTAAAAATATATAATCGCAAGAAGGGTTTATAAAAACTTGTTATTTTTATAGCCTAAACAATTAAGAACGAAAAAATTGTATAAATGCTCTTATTAGTGGTAAACTTCTAATCTAAATAGAATGTAAATACTTTCAAGTCAAGATTACTGCATGTCCCATGCAGTAGTAACGTCACTCTCCCATAATATTTGTTGATTTTTATTAATTCATGTTTCATTGTGCCCAAATCGTGTTATTACTCCATTGTTGACTCCATAAAGGGGACTGTTACACTCATTAATTGTCCTTAACTGAGGCAGGGTGCTTCAATGCTTTGAAGGGGATTTCAGACCCGTAGGGCGCTATTGTCTGTTCAAAATATAGTTATTCATCTTCCCATGAGTGTACTTCTACCACGGAAGTATGCTATTTACTCCTAAATAACATGTTTTCGTTGCCAAAAATACCCTTTGTGTTACTATTGCGCGCAAGACTGTAATTTACTCTACAACAGAGCTCGAGATAATTGAAGTTAAATTTGGATAGAAAAGTTTTGTTTCATATTTATTTTAATACTAAAGTAAAACAAATAAAAATTTGAGCACACTTTCAAACGATATATTATACGTTAATTTTATTTACGGTTTAATATATTTTTATTCAATAAGGCACTATTTGTACATTTGTTTACTCGCCAGCATGTTATATAAATGTAAGTGTAGAATTCATCCGATTAAATGAATATTAATAGAATTCATGAAACTAACCCATACATCATTTCAAATAAATACTTAATCCAAATACCGACCTATTTCTTTATATAGAACTTAAAAAATCCGTTTATTTTCGTACCACCGGCTTTTAGGGATTAACATAAGTAAGATTTTCCTTAACGTCTTAATGAAGATTAAATATAACTTACCACTTAAGTATAAAACTGAAGTCTTCATCTTCAAATTCTCAAGAATCGGCTTAACGGTTTCGTAAGTAAAGAATTCTATTTCGTTATTCCTTAAATCCAATAATTCAAGCCCTCTAACACCCTCTAGGAGACCTTCGTTGATGGACTGTAATTTGTTACCAGTCATAGTCAATTTCTGAAGTAATGCGAGCCCATCGAACGCTCTTTCAGACAGATATTTCAATTCATTATTGTCCAAAAGGAGCTCATTTAAATTCCACAACTCCGTAAATGTCAAGTCTCCAATCATTGATAACTTGTTAGACCTCAAATCCAATCGAGTCAAATTAGCCAGCCCTCTAAATGTATCCCGAGTCAAGACTGAAATTAAATTCGCTTCCAATACCAAGTCATTCAGTACGTTTAAATGTTCAAAGCATCCATCGTGAGCCAGATTAATACTGTTAAACGATAAGTCGAGATATCTGAGGTTAGGCAAATCGACGAAAACATCCCTCTGGATCTCGGTCACTTTATTATCCTTTATAGTCAAGTTTACGAGCGACGGGAGATTCGCAAACGCGGAGAAGTCCAATTCCATTATTTTGTTGTTCATTAACGTTATCTCCCTCACCGTCGTCATGTTACTGAACGTCCGCTTCTCGATTTTATTTAGGGACGCGTAGTGTATATAGAGTTTCTGAAGTCTTTTTAGGCGGTGGATTACGTTTAACGGTACAAATTTAAGCGCACCGTCTGATCTTACGTTGAATGTAAGTCGTTCAAGAAAGGGCTGTGAATTGAATGTAGACCAAATTTCATCTGTCTCGTCAATACCTCCATTAAAAACCCAGCAATCGGCTCTCGTGGCTGTTTTAATTTCAGTGTTCTCGCAGTAACAGTGTACTTTTGATTCTCTGTTTGCTATTTCGCACATATTGTCCTTAGCTTGGGCGGCGTAGTATCTCCTTTCAGTTTTATCTCTGCGTTTTTCATTTAGACGACTCTCGGTATACGATATTTGCACTGAGGTCAGAGCAAGAGCTAAAAGTAAATATTTAACGACGGTCTCCATGTCTACGAAGTTTTTAGGTACCTGCAACAAAAAGAGTTGTGTTGAGAGAGCGCTTCAGAACAAATGTTTAAACAAGCCTTATAAATTGAGAGGTGTTGGTTAAAATAAATAAACATTAATTCGAATAAAGCTTAACTTTGTTAACGATTCATTAAATGTAATACCAGTTAACGATGGTTAAGCTTTTTAATACAATATAAAGATGGTCGTAGAATATTTTATAGGCAGTCAAACAGTTTTAGCTGAGGTTGGATTTTAATACAACTGGCGTAGTTGCTACGTTATTTTACAACAGACGTGAGCGTTGCATGTGTTTTATTAGGGTCGTTAACACTTTATATTCAGCTGGTTTATATAATGCACTCAGACTAATTAGGGACGAGGTAACGTAAAGCGGCTTACACATTATTCATACTACGATCATGGTGTTGTTTTTATATACCTTGTTATAAACAATTGCGGTTATAATTGTAAGCTTTTTCATTTTATGATAACATATCAAGAGAAAAAGTAAATGATCTGTTTCAAGTCTCATATTTAATTTAACAATCGAATGCTCACACACTTCCCCAGTTTGAGTAAGAACTCAAAATTTGCTTGATAGACAAATATGATTGAAAAAATGGACCGTGTGTAAACCATTTTAATTGGATGACTCATACGCTTTTCTTTGTTTGGCTTTCTGCGTGTCCATTATGAGTTATTAGGTTCTTCAAGTTCCCCCAATAAAATTTAATTGCCCATAAAAATTTAAGCGGTCCATTAGTTTGCTATAAGCTACTTACTATTAAGTAATGACTAATTTGCCGTATTGAAAATGGTGTGTAAGAATATCCTAATGCTGTTACTTTCTGCCTTACATTAATACTTCTCAATAGAGCACCATATCAATAAAAAAAAGTAATTAAAAAAAAAATGTCACACATAATAATTTTTAACTAGTTTTTTACAAGTAGCATATGGTAGAAAAAAAGTGGTACAAATATAAATAAATACGGCCCCGTAGGTAGTGACTCTGCCTGCAAAGCGAGAGGTCCTGGGTTCGATTCCGGCAGGGGTAGATATTTTTATTATCAAATGTCACCTAAGAATGTATGAATGGTCTGTTAATACGGCTGAAATTAATAAATAATATGGTAATAATAATAAATAAACTGACTTGGGGTATCATTGACCAACATTAACTACATTTTAACCAAGGTAAATAAGCACAATATATGACATAAATTAATAGTTCAAAAAAATAAGATAAGCTGTTTAGACTATACAATATATAAATAAATATAAAATAGTTGTAATATGTTGCTAATGCTGTTTACCATTGCGGAAATCATTGATCTGGGTTAGTTCTAATTCAAATTGTAATATTTGACCTAAATGAACATATTGACAAAGTAAAAAAAATAATAGTTAAATAATAAACTTTTAAAAAATTAATTAAGATGCTACGGGTGACATTGAGTCATCCTTATGAATATATTTTGATTGATCAGTAACTTGTAATCTTGTCGAGAATTGTGAGTAGGTATATCCATTATATGAAATATTGTATGAAATGAGTATATTCTTCATGTTTCCTTTCATTATTTATACTTTACAAGAGTTTTAAGCATTCTTAAAATAAACAAGTACCGTTTAATTCGTGGATTAGCTCCACGCTGAACATTCACTTCTTAGTATCAGGAAAATTGCAAGGAGGACCCAATAAAGAAGTAGGCATTTAAATGCTTAAGCTTTCAGTAGAATGAACTAGCAATTTCATAACAAAAATCTGAAAACTGCATGTTATTAAATGACACCACTGAATATGGAAGTAATAAACCAACTTCATAGGTTGAAAAGTGCATGTTGAATCAATTTTCATGTCAGAGCCAAGTGAACCGTAAAACCTTTTGCAGGCGTTTTATTGAAATTGAATCTACTGTTCCATTCAGGTTTTGGCTTCGTATTTTAAATACATTTTAAACTGCTTGTCAGTGACCACCATGTTTCCACTTTGTAAGTACTAGTGGTTCATATAACACTGTGAAATTTCTCATTTGTGACAGTCTAATTATGAGAAGAACACATTTTGGCTGGTGTAAATAGGTCTTTTACAAATTTCACATTGCTTTCAAATAAAAAGACGGAAAAATTACAGTCAAATCATCTCTTAGAAGTTCTAATACAATGAAATTATCTATACTAATATTATAAATGCGAACGTGTGTTTGTTTGTTTGTCTTTCTTTTACGGCGTAACGGAGCGTCGCTATGAAAAGAAAGCTTGGATTAAGTTGGGAGGGCATCGAGTACTATAGGCTACTTTTTACCGAAAAATTAAATATTATTTGTGGAATTACGATGTATATTTCTTCTAAATTAAAGGAAGTGTTTAACAACAAAGCGTTGCCTGGCAACTACGGAGAGAAAGAAAGTGACATTCTTTTTACTCTGTTCTTTTCACAAACGCGGGAGCAGCAGCGGGCAACATCTAGTCTAAAATAAGTTCTTGATGATAGAACACAAATATAAGAAGTCTAAGTGTATATATTATTCAATCAATCATTGGGCTCACTGGTTATTGCAAAGTAGACTATCACTAAGTTGATGTATATAAATAATGCGTAGGTAATATTGGCAACGAACCATAACTATATTTAAAAAAAATCCTTATTGACTAATTACCTATTTAAATAATTCATCAGAAAATGTTTATCTGTAACGTCTATTTCAAAATCCACTAGGAATTACGCATCACGTACGATGGGACACTTATAAATGAGAACGGGTTGGAACTTCAATCAAGCTAATTGCCGTAAGTGTTCGTTTGCTCGCAACCTTTAAATTATCTGTCGTTAGTTAACATCAAATGGTTTATTCAAATAAATGATTTAACACAAATAACCTACTATATTCATAAGGTTAGTTAT
Organism: Calpodes ethlius; assembly: GCA_018251375.1. NCBI lineage: Eukaryota > Metazoa > Arthropoda > Insecta > Lepidoptera > Hesperiidae > Calpodes > Calpodes ethlius. Next base: position 1,970 of record DWPA01001657.1, on the reverse strand, counting down.
CAGTGTCAATTTACCACTTTACTGAATTCCATAGTTCACTCTATAGTTCCTCCATGAGGGAGTTATGGTGCCAAAACTTTGTATAATTTCACGGAGCTGTGGACCATTCAGTTTATTGCCAACGGTTGTCATGCATATCTATCTATCCACCTATCAGGATTTGAAAGTCCACTGCTGGACATAGGCCTCCCCTAATTTGCGCCGGTACTGAGCCTTTTGAATCCAACGAATACCCGCTAGTCATGCATAAAGGCAGGGTCATTTACTCGTCTAACTTATACCCTCCTTCTAGAATTAGTTTTAGTTACAATTCTAGAAAGCCTTTAAAGTTACTGATTATCATGGAACGCGGTAAGATTTTAGGACGTCAGATTTTTATACAACAAAAAAATTTAGGTTTTCGAGATAAAATTATGTAATGACCACTTGAGACGTCTGCAACTCTTATTCACTTTTTTTTTAATAGTTTCTATTTCACTTGCAATGTTTGGTAGTTTGTTAGATTGTAAGTTTTTTAGTATAGATTATAACTGTGTTAGATTGTATTCTCCTGATTCTCATTCTACAAGGTAGAAGTTTTAACTATTGGTTTAGTTTGGTACATTTCTTTGTTAAGTACGACTTGATGCTTCACTCAGTGTTGGCTCCAGGCATGGAAACCTCATTGACGTATAGCACAGTATAAATGAATGTTTTTACTTTTTTAAACAATGTATTTCTTTTCTATGAACATAACACTAATATGAAAACATTTGAATTTTCTTCAAAACTTTGCATTTCAGTCAAACAAAATTCTATGTCAGTTGTGTTTGAATTCTGGCCTTGTTTGTACGTGTGTTTGTGTACTGGTTTAGACTGGTTTTTTATCGTTTCTATTTTCATCAAGTAAATTTAAAGGTTTTCTGTGTTGATTTTTACATAACTATTCGTCAAACGAGCAAATGACTCAGCTGTTGGTCACTGTCACAGCATTAATGTCTAAGTTAGCCATAGTTTCATCATTTGCACAACAAATTACACCACCACCAAGGAAACTTTGATTAGACACAATATTGGTGATGTTACACTTAAATTGCTTTGGTAAATCTTCTATAAAGTTACTAAATTTTAAAAGATATGTTGATCGATGTCTTTCGCCATTCTTTTTCCTCATTATAAAAGCACCTTTTTAAGTCTTTGTAAAGTAAAAAAACGTACATTTTGCGTGTCATAATGATTAAATTAATTTTGAACTTGAAAATTATCGGTTGACACTAGCTTCTCATATCTTCTTTACATTTATGCATTAAATATCCTCTGTAGTAGTTGGTCAGTATAAACTGATTTTGCTTGAGTCTTTAGTTCTGAGGATTCCAATTGTCTTTCTAATATATTTACACATTTTTAGTGTTGTTTTTGTGTTCGAGAAGTAGAATCTCTCAAGTCTGCCTACTTATATTTGCTCATACATATTAAGGAAGCAATCTAAAAACAGGATTGAAAATATATCTGATGATCTTAATATAACTTGCTATACTACGAGTGGCTTAATCTTTGCCAGTGCCGAGTTCTAACCCTCTGAAATGTCCTGTTTAATTAAGACCTTACTTTCGTCCGGCGTTTCTTGCCCTTTTTCGTGCCAGGCTAATCAAGGGTGGAGTAAACGGACAAAAGTCATTCGAACATTAGAGCTTTTGTTTGTAGCCTTATTGCGAAATGTAATTTCGTGCCCATTCGCACCCAATCTTTTAATTTAAAGAAAAATCGTATCATCTAAGTGCGTACTTTCTTTTAATGTCAGCATGTTAAAGAATATAATGGTCAATTTTGAAGAGTGGCTGTTTTGTCTTTGTTTTTTTATTATTTAATAAAAAAAAATCATTGTCATACTTTACGCAGATCAAAAACTTGAAAAAGAAAACATATTATTATACGCTAATAGTTTTTGGTATTACCCTACTTAAAAATATTTCCTTGAAATGCCAGTGAGA